>JAUZST010004502.1:0-70316 GCA_034779995.1 Parotocinclus haroldoi | reverse complement strand
CACCTCCCGCTGGTTTTGCTCTTGTCAACACAACTTTTCGGATTTCCTGACCTTTGATAAAAGCATAAATTCTCCCGAGGATCCTAAAAATCCTCCAGTATCTCGCTGACCCGCTTTGTATTCGCTCTAAGTGGCGACTTGTGGCTTCTTTTTTTTTATTCGCTCTCACATTCTTTGGTCCGATTAAAATTACACGTATAAAATAGTATTTGTTTCTGTACTTTAATATTCGGTCCGAATACAGGGGCTACTCCAACTACTAAGCTGTTTGGAAACAATTAATAAAACACATCCTACATTCTTATGACACATGGAACTACTTTATAAAACCCATTGTAATTGTTGTATAAAATACAGTTCCAGTTTCTGATCATGTATAAATGTATTCTGTTATTCTAAACTGTTGGAAGACGAAGTTGTTTTTGTTGGTAGATGGATGTATATCTCATTCCAGACTTTACCCAGAAGCATTATGTCTGCAATTTAGAAAAGCACAAGCAAAGGAATAAATCTCGAGTAATGGCCTGCAGAATCAGAGTGCCGAGGGAGGAATGGTTTGCATTTGATGTTTTGCTCAGATTGTGTTCTGGTAAACTGCTTACTTGGTTAGTCAAAGCACGGAACATCTGCGCAGACGGAGCTGCGTCAGGCGTTTTAGGTATCACGTTATCCATTATATAAAAAGCTAGCACGAGCGAACAAGCATTCAGCCTGGAGCTCCTAAAGCCAATCTAAATTACACATTAGTTATATAGACGCGTTTATTGACATTTGTTGCTTTTGTGCAAAAGTTTGGGCACCCATGGTCGACATGGTTTACTGAGAGTTTTTCAATCAAAGAGTTAACCCCTGTAATAATTTAAGTATTTTATATTTTAAGCCTGCTTATCCTGGTCAGGGTTCATGCTGAGCTCTGGAGGCTATGCCTGGAATTCATAGAGCAAAGGCAGAGCATACGTAATGAAGTCCGTCGCAGGGTTTAGAAAGGTAATTGTTGGGGATGATTTCATCATCTGGCCTCCTTCAGATAAGGCAACTGGTGCTTGTGTGAGATCCGATCCGGCTGTAAGGCACCATCAGGGTACCTGGCTCACTGATGTGCTGGGCTGGTGTTTAGGATTACTAATAGATTCTCTGAAAAGGTGCTCAAACTTTTGCACAATTTAAAAACGTAAACAGCGTTTGATGGATGACCAGCCTGTCAGAGTAGCAATTAAGTTCATAGAGAAGTCTGATTTACTGGATGAACTCCCCATTACACACATGTGGGACAGTGGTGGCCTAGCGGTTAAGGTACTGGACTATGGACCAGAAGGTCCAGGGTTCAAATCCCACGTCTGCCACAGTTGGGTCCCTGAGCAAGGCCCTTAACCCACAATTGCTGGGATTGTAAGACTTTATTAATTGTAAGTCACCCTGGATAAGGGCGTCTGCTAAATGCTGTAAAAGTAACTAAATTCTGATGCTAATTCTAATTCTAATTCTAATACAGATCTTAGTATTAGTATTAGTAAAAGAATGAATTGCAAGAATCGATGCGCTTCAGTTTTAATGCTGGTATGAATGTGAGATTCTGATCTGTTGTTTTCTCTTAGATATGATCGAGAGAGCCATCATCAGCACATTCGTCGGACACGATGTTGTGGAGCCTGGAAATTACGTACAAATGTTCCCTTACCCCTGCTACACCCGAGACGAGTGAGTGTTTTGTCTCATCCTGGTCATCTTTCTGACACTCCAGTGCTTTGATGGGAAACGTTAATGCCTGAGGATTGTGAAAGTGTGATGACGGCCGTGTTGAAAGCTCCAACAAGTCAGACAATAGCAGCGACTTCTGTTGGTAACATGTGTGCCAAAATGTCACCTGACATCACGGCTGGTGTGTGCCACTTGTGCTTATGTGTGCAGTTTCCTGTTTGTGATCGAGCACATGATGCCTCTGTGTATGGTGATCTCCTGGGTTTATTCAGTAGCCATGATGATCCAGCACATAGTGGCCGAGAAGGAGCATCGGCTCAAAGAGGTGAGGAGCTGTGAGGATGTCTCTACATGTTTCTACATGAACCATAGTGTGCTGCTTCCTTGTGGTCTTCTGATGTGGGCCAGCGAATAATATGAGTTTTAAATAAGCAACTTAGAAATGATTAGAATTGTGCAGAACACGTATAGAATCTTTGGATGTGGAATGTAAACGTATTAATATTTAGCAGTTGCCCAGCATTGCTACTAACTTCAGCATTGCTACTAACTAATGTTCACTGAAAGGCATATTGTCAAAAAATATTTTTTTTAAAAAGTCAGTTGAATCTCATATCATGGATCCTTATAATAAATGATGATAATTATCCTGACACAGCAGAAGTGATGATTTTTTTTCTCCAGGTGATGAAGATGATGGGCTTGAATAACGCTGTGCACTGGGTAGCTTGGTTCATCACAGGTTTTGTACAGCTCTCCATATCGGTGACGGCGCTGACAGCCATACTAAAATATGGCCGTGTCCTCCTTCACAGCGACCCCTTCATCATCTGGCTCTTCCTTACTGTTTATGCCATCGCCACGATTATGTTCTGGTAACGACCTCTGTTCTTCTTTCATTCACTGTAGGTGTATAAACAGAATAAAAACACCCTATAACACTAACCAGTTTAAGCCTTTAATACTAACCAGTTTAAGCCTCTAACACTAACCAGTTTAAATCCCTAACACTAACCAGTTTAAGCCTTTAATACTAACCAATTTAAACCTCTAACACTAACCAGTTTCAGCCTCTAACACTAACCAGTTTAAGCCTCTAACACTAACCAGTTTAAGCCTCTAACACTAACCAGTTTCAGCCTCTAACACTAACCAGTTTAAGTTGGAGCCCAATATTGACCAACTTATTTATCCAAGCTATATGAAGGCAAGTAGGGTGAATTAAGGAGTTTAATGATGACCTCGTGAGTTCACGATTCGATTTGATCACAATTGTTGATTTTAAACAGAATAAAAGTAATTCCTTATTATTTTAAGTGTAAACAATGCAAGACAAAGCTCAGTTTTTAGTATATTTTTATATTTATATATATTTTTATTTAAGACATTAATACATTAATTATTTAAGCAATTGAAAGGATTTACCACAAACCGAGGTTTCAAATTCTAAACGAAATGCTCTATTTTAACTCAGTATTAGTTATTACTATACTGCTCACAAAAATTAGCGAATACTTCAAAATGAAATATCCCATAATGAAAAATCCTCTCATTTTTGAAAGCAGTATATATTAGTTTACAGAATTATATTTTAAAATATGTTTTCCTCGTTAATATTAGTTCAGCCTTGGTTTATTAAAACTAATACTATAAGCTTATTAATTAGGTTGGATTCCATGAGTCCTCAAAAGATTTCTTCCTTATAGTGTTTAGGTTGTTTTTCCTTGCCACTGTCTCCCTAGATTTGTTCAATTTGAGACTGGCGTTATAAAATAGAACACATAAGTAAGGCTCATAAGCCTGACTTTGACTATGTTGGAGCTTCTCCATATTTTAAATAGCCTTTTTTATTTCTGAAGAATAACAATTCAAAATAATGTGTACTTATTTTTGTTTTAATATAAGTATGATGATTTAGCGCCCTGCAATTAACAGATTCAATGAAAAATGGCATTGTTGAAACCAAACTTGGTATTTGGGTTTGAAATTTTAAAACAAATTTAATAAGTACTGTCTTTAAGGGACAACAACAAACTAACTAAAGATGAAAAATATGATCCCACCCTCTTGAATTCAAAACACACAACTGCATTAGATCGATGTCATAAATAAACAGAATGTGTCATCCATCTCCACCATGTCACATTTTGGCGTCGTGTCCCGATGCATCGTTACAGCCCTACCGAATAATGCCTTCTATTCTGTGCCCTAGTTTCTTGGTGTCAGTAATCTACTCCAAAGCCAAACTGGCATCAGCTTGTGGTGGGATTATCTATTTCCTGAGTTACGTCCCGTATATGTACGTAGCCATCAGGGAGGAAGTGGCTCACGACAAGATCACTGCCTTTGAGAAGTGCATCGCGGTAGGAACCTCACGTTCAGCATGCTGTGCGCCGAAGTGTGCTCTGGCATTCAGTCTTACCATCTGTCTTTCTGTCTTTACACCGCTTCCTATCCCTCTCCTCCTGCAGTCTCTGATGTCCACCACTGCTTTTGGCTTGGGCTCGAAGTACTTTGCCTTGTACGAGGTGGCCGGCGTGGGCATCCAATGGCGCACTATTAACCAGTCGCCAGTAGAGGGCGATGACTTTAACCTCCTGCTGTCCATTGTTATGCTGATCATCGATGCCACTGTGTATGGAGTACTGACGTGGTACATCGAGGCTGTACATCCAGGTGACCCTGCTGCTCTCGGGCGGCTTTTCTCATGTTCGAACCCGGTGCCCTGTGCCATTTGACAGAAGATGTGCCAGCTTGCTGTTGGTGTGTTTGTGAATGATGCGATTTAAATCCCATTTTACGCCATTACATTTAATGTCCGTTCGATCAACGGCCCTTTCGCTTTAATGATTAAAATCATAAATTGATAATAGATTATAACAGAAAACCAAAATCTTTTTTTTTTTTTTTTTTATAATTTAACTCCAGATGGAGTTTAACGGCCCTAAAATGACTCAAAACGGCAACGAGACGATACATCACCGACCGACCTATGATATTACATTATACTGTGCTGAACTCGAATTACCATATTTTACTACGTAACTGTAAAAGATTCCTAAGTTAATTGCTTATTTATGGGCTGCCAGCTGATTATTATTGATTTGCTTCTTCACAGAAGCCAATCACTGCACAGAGGCGGGACTTAATTATATAATTAAGAGGCGGGACTATAATTATAGTGTCTATAATTCACTCGAAAGCTCACCACCGTACCAGTCTAGCTCACGGTTGGACTAGAGACTGTTCTAATTCAGTGGATGTGTTCGGAGACTTTCTTGTGTTACTCGTGTTTGTGTGGGTGACTTTCTGCTACTTATACTTACGAATACCCTTTACTGCTTGTAATAAACATGTGCCTGTCCTATTGTGAGTAGTACGCCTTTGTTTGCCCTCTCACCCACCTGTGTTTTCTATCTAACCTGTAAATACACTGCTCACAAAAATATTATTTTATTTTATTATGGGATATTTTATTATGGGATATTTGTTTGGTCTCAGGGCAGCGCGGGGGCTCGGTGGGGTAGCACCTCTGCCTCACAGCAAGAAGGTCCCGGGTTCAATCCCAGGGTGGAGCAGCCTGGGTCTGTGTGATGTCTGCATGTCATCCCTGTGTCTGCGTGGGTTTACTCTGGGTACTCCGGTTTCCTCCCGTAGTCCAAAGACACGCGTGTTAGGTTAATTGGTATCTCTAAAATGGCCCTTAGTGTGTGACTGTGTGTGTGTGTGTGTGTGTGTGTGGGCCCTACGATGGATTGGCACCCCATCTAGGGTTGTTCCTGCCCTTACGCCCAGAGTTGCCGGGTGGGCACCGACTGGCCCGAGACCCCGAAGTAGCAGTTGTATTTATGGCTTGTGATTTCAGCAGCATCTCTGGTGCATTTATGTGTTGTTTAAAAACCCCTTTATGTTTGCATTACATTAGCCTAAATAGAATACACGAGCATAGTAATGTCTGGTCAAGGAACAGTTTGGTTAACATGTGACCTGTTTCACAGAATGTAAGGCAAGGCACACCTGTATCTCGGTTCTTATCTGCGTTATTCATTCAAGGACAATTTCCTTCTAAGAGATCTGCACATTACTGGAGTATTCTTAAATGCCTTAAATCCCAATCCCCTTTAGTGTGAGTGAAGAGCATGCGCTTCCACTGCTTTGCAATTCTATTTTTAACTATTATTCTTGGAAAAAGATGCTTTTGCAAGCGCATTTTGGGCTTCAGAACTCCTCATTGCTGTTATTTATAGCAAAACCGAAAAAGCCACGCATGTACAAAATTCCTCATCACATCTACGCCAAGTGAAAGTAGTGCTTCAGCTCACTTTCTGATGTTTTTCTTCAATGATTTTCTTTTATTTCTGTAGGGATGTACGGTCTGCCTCGCCCATGGTACTTCCCTCTGCAGAAATCCTACTGGCTGGGTAGTGGGAGGATAGAGACGTGGGAGTGGCCATGGGGCAGCAGTGCCAGGCTCAGCGTGATGGAAGAGGATCAGGCCTGTGCCATGGAACACAGACGATCAGGTATTGCGCTGCATAACTGCTTTCAGAGCTGAATGACAGCTGAGTAGCTGGAATTCAAGTCTCCTGTTTGTTATCTGTGTGCTGCCCCCTAGAGGAAACCCGTGGAATAGAAGAGGAACCCAGTCACTTGCCTCTGGTGGTGTGCATAGACAAGCTCACCAAAGTCTACAAGACGGGCAGCAAGCTGGCTCTGAACAAGCTGAGCTTAAACCTGCACGAGAACCAGGTCGTCTCCTTCCTGGGACACAACGGGGCTGGCAAGACCACCACCATGTGAGAGCCAGATATGTGTGTATGTCAGAGGGGTGTGAGGCTGCCCATGCCAATACTATACCAGCCCTAAGTTTTTCAAACTAAAAACGAGAGCTTAAAACTAGCTGCTGTCATCTGTTCGAATTTTGACACCTGATGCCCATATCATTATTATTTTTTTAAGTGTATGTCATTACTTTAGAGTTGCCATTATTTAAGCACTTTTCTTTCTTCCAATTCAGTTTGTCAGTGATGATGGATGTGTCTTTATCACATCAACTGTTTGTTGTTGCAGCCTATCAACTGCTTTGCCAATACTAGAATATGGGCTCTTGCAAGTGCCATACTAAATAAATCATACTACGTATCCTAAATCCTTACATCTAGAAAAGGAAAATAACTAATATAAGTTACCAGATCTACATTTCCTGAAGGAAGTACAACAGTGCTTGAAATGTGGTAAGAAGAAAAATACGGGTGGGCTCCCAATACGTTTGACCATGTGTGGGTTTGTGTCCCAATACTTTTGGTCATGTGTGAGTTTGTGTCCCAATACTTTTGGTCATGTGTGAGTTTGTGTCCCAATACTTTTGACTATTTGTGGTTTGTGTCCCAATACTTTTGAACGTGTGGTTTTGTGTCCCAATGCTTTTGACCATTTGTGGGTTTGTGTCCCAGTACTTTTGGTCATGTGTGGGTTTGTGTCCCAATACTTCTGGTTATGTGTGAGTTTGTGTCCCAATACTTTTGGTCATGTGTGGGTTTGTGTGCCAATACTTTTGGTCATGTGTGAGTTTGTGTACCAATACTTCTGGTTATGTGTGAGTTTGTGTCCCAATACTTTTGACTATTTGTGGTTTGTATCCCAATACTTTTGAACGTGTGGTTTTGTGTCCCAATGCTTTTGGTCATATGTGGGTTTGTGTCCCAATACTCTTGACCATTTGTGGGTTTGTGTCCCAATACTTTTGACCATTTGTGGGTTTGTGTCCCAATACTTTTGGTCATGTGTGGGTTTGTGTCCCAATACTTTTGACCATTTGTGGGTTTGTATCCCAGTACTTTTGGTCATAATTGTGATATGGATTCAGTCAGTTGTGCAAAGCCAGCATTAAATATATCAAACAACAAAGAATCATAATTATTATTTGCACAGTGTTGCCTTTAGTCTACTTCTACCTCATTATTAGATCTGGGGATTCCTGTGTCCTTTATATTGTCCCAATACTTCTGACCACGTGTGCGTTTGTGTCTCAGTACTTTATGGATTCAGTCAGTTGTGCAAAGCCAGCATTAAATATATCAAAAACACAGAGTTGCCTTTAGTCTACTTCTACCTCATTATTAGATCCGGAGCTTTGTGTGTCCTTTAGATTTTGCTGTTATGAGCACTGAAGTAGGAAATCATTGCTTGTGCTAATACATATAAGAGAAGGACCAGCATGATCCTACTGTGAATTAGCAGGCAGTTATGACTAATCTTCTGCCTTAGGAAACAGTCCCTGTTGCCAAGGACAACTCTTAATACTGAGCACTCATCAGTTATTCAGTCAGCTAGATAAACGTCTCTAGCCCGTAACCAGTACCTTTTGTAATTTATTACCCATGCTTATGTTTATTACAGATTTATCAAATCTGAAGCCATGAAGTTCAGATCTCAGTTTTCTGTATCGAAATATGATTGAAGCGAGCAGAGCAATTTCGTCCACCTCTTAATCTGCTCTCTCTGTTTTACGACTGATCTGCAGGTCGATACTGACGGGGCTGTTCCCGCCCACATCCGGCTCGGCCACCATATATGGGCACGACATCCGCACGGAGATGGAGCGCATCCGACAGAACCTGGGCATGTGCCCCCAGCACAACGTCCTGTTCGATAAGCTGAGCGTGGAGGAGCACCTGTGGTTCTACTCACGCCTTAAGGGCATGGCAGAGGAGGACATCCGCAAAGAAATGGACAAGTAAGGACACACAAATCCAAAATGTTCGGTTCTCATGCATGGTAGTTGTGTTTTTTATTATCGTGTCGTGCTGAGACCTTTTCAGGAAGCCGTTCGTTTTAGAAATGTGTTGTGCTTGTATTTTTAACAGCCCCATTAAAGGGTGACACAGTGATTATTTTTAGAGGTGGAACGTCCTGCGTTATGCATTATGTTCTGTGGAATGGGTCGTGGACCGATATGGGCGTTGACACGACATCACCTTAGTGACATAGTCTCTTTTTTTTCTTGTGTTGTAATGGGTAATGTAATGGGTAAATGTGTCAGATACTGCTGAAAAACGAGAGCAATGCTACCATCTTTGTCAATGTTAAAACGATTCCAAATAACGATTTGATAACGCATTTTTTTAGCTGTCAAAAAAGTTATGCTTTGAATTTTAACAAACCTGTAGGCTAGGCTGGTGCCTCAGGACATGATACGACGTCAAGTGATTCCTGAACATTTGGTATTTAGAGTCTAATCAGCCATCTGAGCACCTGCTTCTCCAAATAAAGTCTTTGTTTTCATTTGGGGTGGCACGGTGGGACAGTGGTTAGCACTGTTGCCTAGCAGCACTGATATCATCGGTTTAATCCCTACCCTGGACTCTACCTGTGTGGAGTCTGCATTAGAGGGTGACACGGGAGTGGATTTTCATTCCTGTCCCATCCCACTCCCACAGAACATAATCCTGTCCCATCCCAATCCCGGGTCGGTATTAAAAAGAAATTCCTGTCTTGTCCCACTCCTGCTAAAATGACTCCCACTCCCATCCCGCTCCCATTCAAAATGACTCCCGCTCCTGTACCGCTCCCATTTTTCCTATTTATTTTTAGGCAATACAATGAAATCGAATCTTATCCCCATTCTTTTTGAGATTACTTTGTGTTCTTCAGTTTTATTTCACAGGATATAGCAACAATTACAGTTCATTTGTGGTAATATGGGGAGACATTTTATACCTTAGTCAAAAAAAAAAATCTTTCCCCAAAGGCCACAAAACATAAATAATACACGGCCTGTGGTCCCTATAGTTTTTCCTATGGAGGACCAGCTGCTAAGTCCATGTTGAATAAACCCAAACATAACATAAAGTTGCATTTTACTCATTTATTTTTTATCCTGTGCCTTCCCAATCACGTGAGTAATAGTTGAGTATCATCCCGCGGGAATGACGTGACCCGTGGGATTCCTGAAAAAATGTCAGCCTCTACTTCCTACCCCGTGCCCTGTGATGCCAGTTATGCCCCAGCACATCACGTTGGATTAAGTGGGTATGAAAACGAATGAGCTTAAAAGCTTAAAATGTTGCAATCAGCCCAGAACCATGTAGAATAAAGTTTCCGAAGCGTTGCTGTTATAAAAATCCGTCCCCTGGCACTGCCTTTAGAATTCACTCTTGTAGTCTGCCAATCAGCCGCTAGGTTGGTTTAGGGTGGTACAATTTACATGTTGATTTTCAGCTGCCATCTCTTTTGGCACCCATACGCACTGAGCTGCTTCGAGATGCTACTTTTATGTTACTTCAGAGTGTTTGGGTCTCTTGGGCTCTTGCAGATCCACTATTGTGCAAAAGTCTTAGGACACCACTAGATTAGATGATGGTTTTAGTAACTGTATAATCACCATATATTATTATTTCTCTTTCTTTATTGGAATACAGTCAGAAAATACACGCAATGTATGCAGTATTTAAAAAAAAAATCAGAAAAACAGCTTCTCCAGTCCAAAGCTTTGTGACCTCCACCTACACTTGAACAATAGCAGCATTCGGCAGCTTTACGGGGTTGCCAGGTTGCTCCAAAATGGGCATTTTGGAATGATTGCATCCAATAAACCACTTTTCAGAAGGTACACAGGGAGTAATATGGGGTGGCAAATCCATTTTTTTTGTCCAGCAGCCAACAATATAATAAATATGGACGTTCTACTATTGCTGAAACAACAAATCTAATGGTGGCCTAAGACTTTTGCACAGCATTGTATATTGCAGGGTACAGACTAATCATTTGATCAGTTGACATTTGAGTAAACCAGAATTCGTCTCACCTAATGTGGCCCAGTCCGGAGTTTGTGGGTATCTATTTTTGTCTTTTTCGATATTGAGTTGATATTTGGGCGGCACTGTATGATGTCGTCGTACCTCTGGCCTTCACTATGTCTATAACAATATAAAAGCATATGACCTTCGTGCATGTGAGCGTTTGGACTACATTTATCCAAATGAAGCAAACAGGGTCATGGAGCGTCTTAAACCGAGATTGTTGCATAGTGAACATTTCGTCTTCTTGACTGGCGTGTCCTCATTTGTGAGAATCTCCCATGGATCCATGTCCATCACATCTGCAGCGGTGAGTCACGGAGCTGGATTTCCGAGAATGCAGTACCAAGATGACCCTTCAGTGCTCCAAACCCCACTGAGCGATGAAGATGTAGATGATAATGGAGATTGATGGGGCTGCTGCGTGCTGCCGAGAGGGTGCTACCAGACCACGTGCGCTCAATCTGGATCTGAAATTCTGCTGCAAAGCCGCTCCTCACCACCGTCCGCATTATGCACCCTTGTCTTTTCTGTTTTATTTGCGTAATAGTCAATTAGAGTTTTGAAAGGCAGGAATGCATCATTCGCCAGTCTCTCGTTTACTTTCAGAGTGTCATTGCTGAGGGAGTTAGGCTAGGATTTATCTGTCTGGCCCAGAGTGATGGGAAGCACTCCGCTGCTTTTTGGTGCAGTCAAGACAAAGATAATGAACAAACTAATAAGAATCAACAAGCACAAATGTGTGCGTATGGAACGTAAGTGTAAACTGGCATGTGTCTGTACGTGTTTCTGAGTGGCGATTATCAGCTCTGTAACTATAAAATGATTTGCGTGAATGCATATGTGTGTTTTTGCAGCATCGCATTTACAGGAATGAAGTCGTTTGAATGTGTACGTAAATCACGTTTTATACAGAGTTCACTTTTCCAGGGGGGAAAACCCCAGGACCTGGCAACACATGGTTTGATTGCCATGCTGTGTGATCTATGGCACCCTGACTGACATTGCATTTAGGTTAGGTCCTCCTGCTTCATTTGCATCATCGAGGAAGAAGTAAATAAGAAATAAATAAAACGCATGAAATAAAAGTAAAATAAAATTTAAAAAATACAACAGACTTGTATCCCATCCAAGGCATGCGTAGCGATTAAAAAGGGTTAATATACGAAATAAAAATATGTAAATGCATACGTTAGTTAATTGTAATTAAGAAGTTGTAGATGTACCTTATTGATTTATAGCATTTATTGTTCCGTAAGTTGCTACTTTTTGTCATTTATTTTGTATGTAAGTATACTTTTATTGTTTATTCATCTACCATTACACGTGTAATGAAATTTATCGCACACTTTATTTATTTATGTGCGATGTCTTGTTTTCATTTATTTATTAAATATTTCATTATTTGCTTATGTATTCCCACTTTCTAGTCTTACCCCATTATGTGGAACACATTTATTAATTAAAAACCATCATGTATCATATCATATCGTGTCACATCATAGCATTACTAATTTTATTTTATTTTATTTTATTTTTGTGAGGTCTTAAGCACAGCCAATCACACCTACAAGTCACTCCCAGTCCTACCAGTAGGCACCGCGGAGACTCCGACCCAGTTTACTGTAGTGATGGACTACGCCGTTTTAACGCTGCCCCTGAGTGTCTACGTATTTATCAGTTAATGAACACATTTTGATAGTGCTTCAAAATTATATACACAGCATGCGTATTCGTTTGTTTATATCCCCTTAAATGTGCCTGTTGGAAGCCATGTGTGTTTGAAAAGCGAATCAATTAGACATTCCACAGTCCGTTGCTCACCTGTACTCTCATCGCCACTTGATCAAGAGTGGCAATTAATCCACATCCTAAAAATGCACCTGAAATAAGCTCTCATGTCTGTGTGTGACTGTAAAGTGGTGAGCATCAAGCACTGGTTCCTGATGAGGCTTCTGAACAAATATCTGAACAGACCAAACTGCTCGGAGCTACTGCTGGCAACCTTGCCGGAAAATCGCTGGATTTTTCCGATGCATAATTAATCGCTCGGTCAGGACTAACAAAACCAGAGGTTATTTATTGGTTTGTGTTCTGAGGAGGAAACAAATGAATGCAAAACCGTTTTCTTTCTAAAGCATTTCAACAAATCTGGAACAGGGTTACAACATGGCTTCGAACGCGGCACCAAATTTAGGCGTAATCTAATATCCTAAAATGTACTTTTGCCTCTTATTTGTAACTGTTTGCTTGCTTTTACAGATCCTCTGGTATGGCGCTGCCCGCTCCCTATTACGCTCCCGACGAAGAAGACGAGCGGCCCTTTATCTGCTCGTTGCCTCAGGATAACGGGATCATGTCATGCAGCGATGTTCCAGCTAGGCGGGAGGGAGGCCGAGAGTGCTGTCTGGACGTGGAGGATGCTGTGCACCTCCAGGCCATGGGCCTGGCAGCTGATACCCTCTTCAATGCCAGCCTGGGCGCCGTGCCGGGACTTTGCGTCAACTGGAACCGCTATTACACCCGTTGCAGCACGGGCTACACCAATCCTCACAAGGGCGCCATTAATTTCGACAATATTGGATACGCTTGGATCGTGATCTTTCAGGTGGGTCAACCCGATGGGACGAATCGTTCCATCAAGCGAGCATGGATGAATACCATAACTCAGCTGTTGCTGCGAAGCCAGCACTACATGACACAGGACTGAGCAAGGGTGTGCAAACTTCCACGTAACGCAGCGCATGTGAGTAACCTATGAAATGTGTGTGTGTGTTCAGGTGATCACTTTGGAGGGATGGGTGGAGATCATGTATTACGTGATGGATGCTCACTCCTTCTACAACTTCATCTACTTCATCCTGCTCATCATAGTAAGTCAAGTTCTAAAATGACCTTTAAGAGTGAATCCAGACAAACTTGGCTACATTATCATTACAAAATACTCTAGTTGTGACTGAAAATAACCCTGAGAATATTATTCAGCTGATGCGGTGGCAGTTTGCTAGCCCAGCCCTGCAGTGATCTGGATTTGAGACGTAGCACCGTTGGTTGTGTTTGAGGACACAGCGGCCAGTCTTGTCTGTGTATCCACACAACCTTGGTTTAAAATTGGGACTGGAACCTGGGTCACTAATGTAGCTTGCTAACCTGTTAACTTCTCTCTCTTTACAACATTTTTGACCCAAAATAACCTTTAGATTAGTTGTAGTATCCCCCCTAAATACGTGCTTTCTCTTTTGACCCACATGCACAATGCATGCTTTAGGTCAGTCAGCATCTCTAAAGTGTCCAATTGTCAGTGATTCCATGCATGCATGTGCCTTGATATTGTCAATTACAGATACAGTGGCATTAATTTATCCTTTTACATTTACAGCAGTTAGAAGATGCTCTTATGCAGAACCACCTACAACTTCTACAATCCAGGCAATTGTTGTTAAGCACCTTGCTCTTTGTCAATTATAGCTTTGCGGGGGTGGGCTTTGAACCTAAGACCTGATGGTCTTTTTAAAATTCTTCTAGAGTACGTCAAGGTACTCAAAGGTATTTGAATCAACATAACTGTTCAGTGATGAGAACCAGCAATTGAAAACTTGGTAAGTCTCTAAACGTCAGTGTTGGGTTTTGCGTTTAGAGAATGCCGTAATAGACCAGTGCCTTGTACAGGTTCCTTTGTCTGTTCAGTAAAGTCTTGGTTTGGGTTCAGACCCTCTCTAGTCAGCCTTCTAGGTTTGAGCTGATCATTAGAACGACTCGCAAATTAGTTCCTTTAATGGCTGTAGCGATGTCTACTAATGGAAATCCCAATGCAAATACCATTGACTGGCTGTGATTAAAGTTGTGAGAACACTGTTGCTAGGTAACAGGAAAATGGGAGGTTCAATTGACTTAAGTGAATGTGTGCTCTTAGATCGTCTGTCTTACTGAATCAAACATGCAAGCTTCAACTGATTCAACACTGTTTCAGTGCGGTAACTAAGATAGGTTTTACATTTGATGCCTATTCTGTTTACAAAATAATTGATGTTGTTTAGTCTGGTTGCTCTCTGCCAGCTTCTGTTTTGTAAAACTGGTGCTCAGTATTACCTACAGCAGTCCTATGGGCTACGATCTGGTTGAGAAATTTCAGGGTCTGGTGAAGCATTTTTTCTGCTCCTCAAACCGGTCATGGCAGGAATTGGTGCATTTATCGGTCTGGAAGATGGGAGTGCATGTTGTGTTTCGTTGACATGGGGGCAAGGTGTGATTATTTAGAATCGCTTTGTAGACATGTTGACTAAAAATAAGTCACACTTCAGTCAGTCTAGTTGAAACCCCCAAAACACCCCCTTTAACACAATCTTGATGGGACACTTATAAGTACTGTTGCCTAGCGGCAAAAGCACAGCTCACTGATCATATCACCATGTTCGGGACATCTACAATCCTGCTAAGGATGCACCTGACCTAGTGTTTTGTACGAGATGCCACCAAGGGTGTTCTGGCCGACTGGGTTATAACTGATGCAGATCCTCTCTGTCATTAACTGTTCTAGCCAATAAGCCTGGAATGTGTTGGTGAGATTTATCACTGAGCAGACTTCTAGTCTCGGTTATCTCAGCAAGAGGGGGCAGAGCTTTAGATGGCTTTCTTTCGAGAGATCTGTCTGGATGCAGGAGTGAAGTCAGCAATGGGTCTTTAAAGACACGGAATTCATCCAAACTTCAAGAACACCTTTTAATCTGTAGACGAGTGGCTTCCTTCACGATTTCTGAAGCAGGACCCTAATTTATTCCCTAAGTGAGTAGGGGTGGGATTACGTCAATCAGAACGAGGTCAATTGTACGTACAGAGTAAAGGTCCCGTCCATTTGGATTAGTGGCAACCGTAATGTTCGAGGGTTTAAGCATTGCCAGGTGACAAGTATTGGGTCCTTGACTAAAGCCTTAATTGTATGGGTTCTATCAGTCATCAGTCACTATGATTGTATGCTGTATGCTGTAAATGTATTTAATCCAATAACCGTTGCCTTAGCAGCAAGAATCCCGGACGTGCCCCCATTGTCTACCAACACTGTGAAGGGGGGCAGACCCAAGACACAAATTTCATTACATTCAAAGATACACTTTCTAAAATGTATTCCCCGTTGGTGTATATGCCACATATTTGAGAACTTACAATACTGTGCAAAAGTCTTAGGCCACCAATAGATTAGGTGTTTATGAACTATTATTTTAGCAATGCTATAATGACCATATGTAATTATTTATCAGTCGCTTTCTTAGAACACAACCAGAACATGCAGGGAATTTGGATGCATTATTACAGCATTCATAAAAGCATTTATAGAAACTTCTCCGTTTCTGTATGCTACAGTAGCAGGTCTGTATTGTGATCTCCCCTGGAACAATGGCAGCATCTGACAGCTTCATCAGGGTGCCAAGGTGATCATTCAGTCCGAAGCATCTTGATTAGGAATGGTCTTTTTGGAAGGGTAGCAGCCAAGACAAAAATTTGGAAGGGAAACAGTATAAAAATACTAAGATAATAAAGATGATAAAGCTCTCAAAGATTGGAAAAGAGGATTATGGGTGACGATTAAAGTGATCGAGTAATCAATATGGTCATTACAGCATTGCTAAAACAACAAATCTGCTAAAGGCCTAAGACTTTGGCACGGCACTGTACATCAAATGAGTCTATATACCGTTCATTGTGCAAATCCTCGGCACAAGCTATGCCCCAGAGTACAATACTCAAGGTCAATACTCTGACCAGGTGTACAACTTATTTAAAACAAGACTTTATGGCAGTGAAAACTCACGGGAAGGTGTGTTATGTGTCAGGGTGTAAACCGTCACAGATACATGAATACAAATAAACATAAACTCTGGCAGCAACAGACTTCAATAGCCGTTGTGTTACGAACAAAGCTGTTAAGTATTAAACCTGCCGTCCATTTCAGCTGTTCAATAAACAACAAACACTGCATGAAATTTCAGTAAACGTCTGAGTAATACTACTAAGCGTAGTATACCAAACAGCTCCGGTATAGCAACATCGTTGAGAGCGATTTTAACCACGTTTAGATAGTTAATAAAAAAAAAGAAAGACAGACTAACTCTACACCTCTGTTTTCCGTCATTTTAACTATCAATCCTAACCAGATTTTTCTCTATTAGAGTTGTTATCCCTCCTTCCATTTAAAACGCTATAAATGCACTACATATATATGCACATCCAGAGGCTTAAAATTGAACACATCAGTCACTCCGCTGGCTCGAAATCAGAGCTCACACACACATACGCAATTACACACAATGTCATCCTGTAGACCATCTGTGTTGCAGTTCACCTGGGAGGGTTTGTCTGCCGGATCGAACACGAGTGACACCGAAGATCTCTAGACAAAATGAAGGGATAAACTGCAGGACTAAGGGGCTAAAGTGTCACCCTTTAGAAAGGACGGCCAGTGTGTTTGAGGTGACAAATAAGTGCAGGCCGTCGGAATGCACACAGTGATCGAAGCTTCAGTGTAGTCCTTCACTGCTGCCCTCTGATAGTCACGGATAAGCCTGGTCTCGTGACAAATTCAGATGAATCTGATCGAATTGAGCGATGTGGGATTTGGTTCTGTGTCTTCCGGATGAAGTCATAACGAAAGGTTTCTGCAATAAGTGTTTACTCATTTGCAAGCATCGTGCATGGACTACATTTCAGAATGATTCATCTTCTAGCGAGATGCAACTCCAGGCCGCCAGGGGCTAGAGTTAACGATCACAAAGGTCCCGTTTTCAATCGTTTGTGTAATTTCATTCTCATGTCTCTTACAGTCTATTTATGATAATGAGGCAAACAAAGAAAGAGGCTAGAAAATAGAAATATTTTGGCTTTTTTTTTTTTTACTCCGTATAAGGATAATGGAGACATCTGAACCAGGAGACAAGACATAAAACACGCTTGTCATCCAGCTTAATTTACTGAGCAAACAGCATGTGTACCAGCTTCCGCTGCTCTCTAAGCCGAATCTCCCGCCTATAAATCATGTAAATCACATCGTTCAGGCACTCAGATTAGGACAGGCGCTCAAGTCAAGTCAAGGTTTGAAAGAACCAAGGAAGCCTTGAGTTCAGGGGTATGCAAATTAAGATCCTCGCATCGTACCCACGGAGCTGCAGGACTGTCTGGTGGTACTAGAGCAGCGCTGCACTCGTCCAAACATGATGTTTACTCTCAGACAAAACCTTGTAATTTCCAGACTTCTAATCGCAGCAACCAGACGCTGAGATAAACCACAGGCATCGTGGAATCAAGATGGACTCTTTGGTTGCAAAAAGAAAAGAAATGAATTTCCAACTGTTTTTAGCCTGTTTTTACATCTTAGCATGCTCCAAAACAAACCCTCAGGTAAAACGTTACAAAGCTTGAACTTTTTTTTTTGTTTGAAATGTCATAAAATGTCAACACAGGGCAGCTCAGCTGAAACTGTCTTCCTTGGAACATGCATTTGTGCAGCCGAGTGTCAACAGCAACACTTATTAAAACACAAAAACATATATATATATATATTGTTCAGCCCCAGGGCGGGGCGGCCTGGGTCCTTTCTGTGTGGAGTCTGCATGTCCTTCCACGTCTCTGGGCGGGTGTACTCCCTATACTCTTGGTTTCCTCCCTCAGTCCAAAAACATGCGTGTTAGGTTAATTGGTGTCTCTAAAGTGGCCCTTAGTGTGTGACTGTTTGTGTGTCCTACCACGGATTGGCGCCTCGTCTAGGATTGTTCCTGCTCTGGCACCCAGAGTTGCCCAGAGTTGTTTTAAATTTTAAATTTACTAGTGTTACTTTTATTACTATTACAGCACAACGTTACTGTTATTATGTTGTGGTGCTTTGTTATGATTACACACTAATGGAGTTGTAACTGTGACTTTTCTCAACTTGATTCATGAGAAACAAGGGCACACGTTTATGCTATAGGATATGTTTTTGATGTTGAATACTCTGGGCATTCTGAAAGCATATTTAGCGGTTTGATAATGGATTAGTGTACTGAGTACTGAGTCATTTGGAAGATGCAACACCGGTAGTTAATAGCCTTCCCATATTTATTTGGACACCTGATGTCTTGGCTGACTGACTAAAATAAATTTTCTCTTTGGATTTCCAAGAAATTGTTTTGATGTTGGATGTGTAAGTGCCATGAATGTACCACACACACACACACACACACACACACACACACACACACACACAAGTGTGCGCTGAGTAATCATCATAATAGCTCACATTAATATGAGAAATTTGCAGGTTGTCTGCTTTAAATGCATAAGCCGGAGGTTGAAAGTGAACATATCAGTCAAAATTGGCCTGGGGCTCACCGACACACACACACACACACACACACAGACACACACACACGCACACGCGCGCACGCACACACACACACACACATAGTCCCTGTAGAGACCTGGACAACTCATAAAAGCCTTTTAAAATAATTGGGTGCTGGTGAGCCAACTGTGAAATTAATAATTACTAGTGATTAATTACAGTAAAAATAATGAACTACTATTAATTAAGTGTATGTTAATTGGTTAATTAATTAGAATTAAGTAAGGAAACTGGCTCTGAATCATTAAGAATCTGATCAGAAATGCATGTTTATATATATATATATAAAACAATATTTTTGTAATAACATGATAAGTATTGTTATTATTATTAATAAGTTTGCAAGCTTGCCCTTGTGATGATGCTTTATATCCCTTTGGCATATTCCAGTTGTACAGGCACTATTGGCTATATTTGAAGGAGGGGAGCCCAATCGGTGATCATTCCTCCAGCCCAGGGTGAAATCTATAGCTGGGCTGAAATCTCTTTGATTTGACACCTTCTTCTCTATCTGCGTTGTTTCGTTTAATCAGGTGGGCTCGTTCTTCATGATTAACCTGTGTCTGGTTGTCATCGCCACTCAATTCTCTGAGACGAAACAGCGTGAACACCAGCTGATGCAGGAGCAGCGAGCTCGCTGTCTGTCCTCCAGCACTCTGGCGTCGCTGGCAGAACCCGGAGACTGTTACGAGGAACTGTTCCAGCTCACCTGCCACGTGCTGCGTAAAGCCCGCCGCCGTTCAGCCGCCATCTTCAGGGCCCTGAGACCACGACCACGTCAGGTCACGCCCATTCGGGCACAGACAAACGTCAACGGTGGAGAGAGGAACCAGAGAGCCCATCAGGGTGAGAGGGTGGTGGAGTAGGTTTGATGGATGGATGGATGGATGGATGGATGAATGGCTAAATGAACAGAAGCCCCTGATGGATGGACGGTTGAATGGAATGGTTGTTGGATAGAAGCATAAAATGTTTAAAAAAATTAAAATATGTATTTATTTAAAAAAAAAATATATAAAACATAGTAAGAAGGTGCCGGGTTTAATCCCAGGTTGGATCGGCCTGTGTCCTGTCTGTGTCTCCACATGTCACTGTGGGTTTTCTCCGGGTACTCCGGTTTCCTCCGACAATCCACAGACATTTGTGTTAGGTTAATTGGTGTCTTTAAAGTGGCCCTTAGTGTGTGTGCCCTACGATGGATTGGCGCCCTGTCTAGGCTTGTTCCTGCCCTTACGCCCAGAGTTGCCGGGTGGGCACCGGCTGGATTAAGCAAAAGATAATGGGTGGATGGACATCTTAAAATGTTTGTTCTATATCTAATAGCTAATCTAACACCTAATATTTATTTAAACTTAGATTATTTAAACTATTACTTGTTCCACTTGTTGATTAGATGCATTGCATTTTAGCCGCTAAGCCGCTCGAGGAGGTCGGGTCCTAGGTCCTCCCAGGGTTTCGTCCTTATAACTTTAGGGAGTTTTTCCTCGCCACTGTCACTCTAGGCTTCCTCAATTTGAGACTGAGCTTAAATAGCATAAGGTGATAGACATTTGTAAAGGTGGTTTGAGTCACTGCTCCATCGTAAAAGGTGCTACAAAGATAAATCTGACTTTGATGGGTGTTGGTGAAGACTGAGCGCGTGGGTGATTATATAGAAGCAGATGGATGAGGACCCTGGTAAGTAATAAAGAAGACGGAATTCCGAATGAATGGATCATAGATGAATGCCTTATAAACATCTGTGAGTACAGATGTTGAAAGGTGGATAGATATATGGATCAACAGATAAATGTATTAATTTAACACTAATGCAGTATATGCACTGTAAGCTTTGATAGATAAGAAGATGATAAATATGAAATATGAAATACAAATATGTGTCTGAATAAATAAATGGACGGATTGTTGAGACCAGTCTTGTCGCTTGTTTGTAGCATCCCACTGTCCCCACCACAGCAAGTCTGAACATGTGGAAGGATCAGCTGCTTTGACCTCGGATACCATCTCTGTGGACTGCCCTCAATGTGCCATGGCCCTGTCACTCAGCGACGGGACAGGGCCCGTTGGCACCGTAGCCACTCAGGAGGCAGAGGAGGGCGCGTTGGAAGAGACAGATGAGCAAGGCGACCAACCGGGCAAGCAGAAAAAGGAGAAAGAGAGCAAGGGGAAGTGTCACAAGCTGTGGATGGAGGTCAGGATCAAACTGTGGGGCATTGTGGAGAGCAAATATTTCAACAGGGGCATCATGATCGCTATCCTTATTAATACCATCAGCATGGGGATCGAGCACCATGAGCAGGTACACAGACACACACACACACACAATCATTAACACAAAGCTTGTTGTATAGTAAAGTGTTGAAAAATCTCATGTGACTTAGTAAGTAATGGGTTGAAAGTGAAAAAACAAAACACTTACTCTATTGGTGAACTCAGAGCTCCGGCTGCTAATGCTGACTGCTAACATATTAGTACACATGGGGACACAGTACCGAGCTATTACGAATCACTAAATTCCAAAATTAGGGGATGTGTCAAAATTAAATAGTGAAATATCCCCTAATTTTTGTGAGCAGTGTATGTTTGCTGAATCTTGAATATGGAATCGTTAGTCGGGTTTTAGCCGAAATGAGTCGTGTGGCGTGACTCGTGCGCCGAGTACCAGGCAAGCGACGAGAGCTGAGATAAAGTTCTGTAATCAAAATGTGTTGAGAAATCGACAAGTTCCGAGGTCGTCAGGAACCGAAGTACCACTGTATGCCTTATACAGTATATATATATATATCTTATTCACGTCTGAATGACAGAAAACTAGTAAAGTTTTGAGACATCTGCTGACAGAAAAGAGAATTTCTAAAGGCAGAACACAACATGGTTGTTTCTGGTTTCAAATGATAAGAAAGATACAAAGGTAAGAATTACTGTATTGTGCCGTAGTGTTCATAATTGTGTTATAATTACTAATATTGTTTGTGTTACCTATGGTAATGTACGCCCAGCATCCATTTAGATCAACCTGCCGTTTTACAGAATGTAATGCCGACTGTAAACATAATGCATATCCGCATTATTTTAGGTTCATATTTGGGATAACTCGATGTTAACAAAAAGCTAGTCCGCACCACACCCAAGTCACCATGCTAGCCATAGAATTTGGTTTGATACCAAAAAAATGAATGCAAATAGCTACCCAAACACTCTTTTTTCCCCCCAAAACACAATCAATGTCCTGCTGCTCTGCTGGCCCGTGTGGAATCATTCTAATCATGTGTTCATTAGCCATACTGATAACAATGCTAATGCTTCGTGAAGCTCTTTGCAGGTTCTCTTATTAAACCCCGTGTGTATGTGTGCGTGCGCGCGCGAGTGAGGAATCGCATCACGACCCTGTTAAACCTTTTCTCTGTTGAATCAATAAAGCGAATTGATTGCAGAGAAGCTGAATTGTCTGATAGATGCACAAAGGAAGACAAAGGAAGCTGAAGAAGACAGAATGAGACCGAAGTTAAGATATCCTGTTTCAAGATGATCTGTTTCGTTCATGGAAGTGAGCCTCTGAAAAAGAGTTTATCAATGCTAAGTGAATCACCGATTCAAATTCCTATTGGACGAAATGCCGAAGAAGAAAGGAAGCTCTGTTCACTCTGAATGATTCACGGATTCAAACACTGATCCACCACATGAGAGAGGAATTGGTCAAAACGAAGCGATTCACTGATTCAAACACTGACCCAGTCAAACACTAGCATGCTACCTCTGTAAGGTTTTGTGGCTACGACCAAATGATTCACTTATAAAGTTCAAATGATTCACTGATTCAAACACTGACCCAGTCAAACACTAGCATGCTACCTCTGTAAGGATTTGTGGCTACGACCAAATGATTCACTGATAAAGTTCAAATGATTCACTGATTTAAACACTGACCCAGTCAAACACTAGCATGCTACCTCAGTAAGGATTTGTGGCTACGACCAAATGATTCACTGATAAAGTTCAAATGATTCACTGATTCAAACACTGACCCAGTCAAACACTAGCATGCTACCTCTGTAAGGATTTGTAGTTAGGATTAAATAATTCACTGATTTAATAATACTACTGCTTAATTTGTATAGTGCCTTTCTCAAACCCGAGGACGCTTCAAAGAATGTCCCCATGAATATGAAGAATCAAATGATTCACATGTTCACTGACTAAACGAGAGGTCTCTCTCTTTCAAGCTGAAATGATTCACTGATTCAAACACCGACTCACCATTTCAGAAAGGTGAGAGAAAAAAGATTGATCAGCTGCAATGATGACTCATACAACAGCTCTTTGTTATAAAGGGGAGCCAGTCTCTTCCTAGAATGAACAATTGACTGATTAAACACTGACAGATTCAGTAATTGACTCCTTGAATCATGTCACTGACTGACAAACACTGCCCTATTGATTCAGAAAGGAGCCAGTTTCTCTCAAAACGAAATCATTTACTGACTCCAACTAGTTACTGACTTAATTAGCCGTTCGAATGATTCGCTGGCTCTAATATGGACCAAACGATGACTCGATATCTACCGTGAAAGATTCAAACGCTGGCCTGTTAACTTAGAGAGATGTCTTTGTCGAGACCGAGCGGCAGATCCTGCCTCACGCAGCCTTCTTTAATCTAATAACGGAATGCTTGTGCTTTTGAGTTGAAGCCAGTGCAGGATTAACAGTAATGAAAGCCACTCGCATTAATGAAGCGTTTATTCCAGCTGAAAGTGGGCGCAATAAAAACGAGCCTGAAGCTGTTGGGCAGTATTTAAAAAGGATTTACTGGCATTATTTAGAGGTCAATATCTTTCCTCCGGCACTCCGAATTCTTCTCTGTTCCCTTCTCATTTCTCTCTGTGCCCCACTGCTAATGGTGAGACCTGCGTTAGCTTAGTAAGCACCCGATCCCGCTCACGATGCACACGCTTTCAAAATCTGCCAAACACCTTTTGCGAGAGTCCTGTTTTATAATGAGAAATGTCGAGGGAACCATGAATAATCTATAAAGAGTAATATATTAAGTTCCATCCGACCTACAGTACGTTAGTGCGCAAAAAAAAAGGGAGTACTTGGTTACCCGTGGATCTTTTCACATAGAAGCTTCACAACAAGTCAAGCATAGACCTAAAAGTAGAAGCCAGAGGTGACAATGACTGAGAGGAAGAAAACTCGAGAGGAACCAGGATCAAAAGTGGAACCTGGACTACTAGCGTGTCCAGACAACAGGTCGTTGTGTAGCTGGAAAAAAATGAAGAAGTTATGGTTTAATAATTGTGCGTTCTGGCCATTTGTCCGCAGTTTTTGTTGGTACAAAATAACTCCACTACTGTTAAACAGAGGTGGCAGAAGCAAATGTTGATGCATGCCTTATATTGCCTTAGTTAAATAGAAGCCAAAAAGTCAAACCGTTTTTCTTTAAACCTTTTAAAACAGGCCATCTTTTATTAAGGGTGAACTGATTGTGCATCACGGTTTGTACATAAATCATGTGCAGAAATCATACAGGTGACAGTCTTATCAAAGCATTTTTTTCTTAGATGAGAAAGCAAAATCTTTCAAATGCTCTGAATTCTTTTAGTGCTGCACCTGTAATTAGACGTCAATATTCAAAAATGCAGTCAATCCTTTAACCCAGACAATAGAAGACCCTTTGGAACATTCATTGCATTTTAGTCGAACAAACTATCATTAAAAATACCACTGCAAATCTTTTAGAAATGTTATCTGTTTTAAATACCTCTTTTACTGAAGAGAGAAACAGAATTCACGGTTCCAGGGGGTAAAGGACGTGTGTTTTTTTAAAGCCCAATGACGATATTTACAAAGCAGGACGACCAATGGCAGGCATCACAACTGATAAAACTGAAATTAAAAAATGGGGGGTAAAAAAGACTGAACTTAAATGAAGGTTTATTTAAGCTAGAAATGTCCTGTCAGTGCTGTTAAGCCTATGCTAGTTATAAAAGTTGTATTGCTCCTTAACATTTATTACAAGATTCTTGTTTCTGGGAAACCACAAAAAAAAGTGTAAATACTGTACTTACACAGTGTTACAGTAGTGCACATCTAGTGTTATAATGGAAACAAACTTCAGAAATGGCCCCTCCCTCAGTGAATGTTCTCTCAGCATCTTTTTATTTAGAATCGTTTATGAGCTGTAAGGTGGAATGCCGGAAGACATATGTTCTCTACGTTTTCTCTCTATTTGAATCTTGGCCTTG
Source organism: Parotocinclus haroldoi (assembly GCA_034779995.1). NCBI lineage: Eukaryota > Metazoa > Chordata > Actinopteri > Siluriformes > Loricariidae > Parotocinclus > Parotocinclus haroldoi. The sequence continues at coordinate 45,204 of JAUZST010004502.1, read as the reverse complement.
TGAGTTTTTGTGTGGGTTTACTCCTCTCACAGCCCAAAGATGTGTGTTGCATTAATTGGTATCTTTAAAGTGGCCCTTAAGTGTGATTGTGTGTGTGACTGTGTGTGTGTGCCCTACGATGGACTGGTGCCCTGTCTAGGCTTGTACTTGCCCTTGTGCCCAGGGTTGCCGGGTGGGCACTGGCTGGCCCGCGACCCTGTGTGGATTAAGCGAAAGATAATAGATGGATGGATGGTCTTTCATTAGTACAAATACCTAAAATGCACTTCAAAATGTACTTTTTACTTTACCCCCTCTGCTTAGATAGGACTGAGGTCTTTTGATGTGCAGCCAAGTGTCACGAATTCACTGACTCAGCTTTCTCAGACTGTTGCCAAATGTGCTCTCGTTGCGATCGCCTTCCAACTTACAGTATATTGTTCACATTATGTGTAGCATATTTATATAGCCATTTATCTAGAATCTAAATGAGCAGCTAGAGATGAGCAGGGCAAGTAGAAGCATCCTGAGAAACTACAAGAGGATCCAAGCTTCAGTGGAGAATATCCTCCTCTGGGTGAGAACAGACAAGCTCTTAACAGTCTAGGAATCAAATTATGGAGTACCACCTGCACCCAACCAGTCAGGACCAGTCAATCCATGTTGCTCCCCAATTCAGAAGCTCCGCGTCTTGAACTAGCCCAGACATTGTGACAAAATGTGTTTGGAATGAACGCTGAAACCCTGGATGCCATTCCATTAAGACTTGCATGCCGTCGTTCCTTTTTACCAGCCGGAGGAGCTGACCAACGTTCTGGAGATCTGCAACATCGTCTTCACCAGCATGTTTGCTCTGGAGATGATCCTCAAGCTGACGGCCTTCGGTTGCTTTAACTACCTGCACAATCCCTACAACATCTTTGACGGTATCATCGTTATCATCAGGTGAGAGTCGACCTCTGTAGAAATCATGCATTTAATTAGGATAAGACAGCGTATCTGGCTTTATCATGACTCTTGGACTTTTAATTAACTAAGAAATGTGGTGCCGTAAAATGGTTTCAGCGTTTTCCCAATTTCCACTTCACAGTTTCTGTCTGTCCTGGGGATAATAAGGCTCTGGAACTTAGCGCCTGATGAACTTTAGGTCAAGATCATCTTAAGTTCAAATCAATCATCTTATGTTCAAATTTGATTTGCTGCCGTTTTGGGGTTTCTTTCACTTTACATTTCACTGCCATTTAAACCATCCACAAATGTGCATGTGATGAAAAGCCTTGATTCCTTGAAGAAGCTCCGCCTGAGCACCTGGTGGTCTCAGAAAGTATAGTCTAAAAACAGATCGAATAATGGAAATTTGTACTATTTGTTGTTAGCGTTCCCAGATGATTTCAATCAGTACAGCTAAATGATTTATGTGCAGGTGAAGGAAAGTTATGCAGATAGACAACGAACAGCTTGGACACTGAGAACAGCTGTTCCTGCCACAAAATTGGGTTGAAAATGATGATTTTTCACACCCGGCCCACCTACTGAGTACTACTGACTCAAAAATGTTACGCTTTGACACCGAAGGAGCAATGATCACGACATAAATTAATTAAATAATAGCATCTCTATAGACAGCACGGTGTCAATCCCAGGGCGGGGCGGCCTGGGTCCTTTCTGTGTGGAGTCTGTATGTCTTCCCCGTGTCTGCGTGGGTTTACTCCGGGTTCTCCGGTTTCCTCCCACAGTCCATGCCTTTTAGATTAATTGGTGTCTCTGAAGTAGCTCTTAGTGTGCGACTGTGTGCGTGACTGTGCGTGTGTTCTACCATGGATTGGCGGCCCGTCTAGGGTTGTTCCTGCCCCTGTTGCCCCTGAGTGGGCATGGATGGAAGAGAATCTACAGTAAAAGAATTTAAAACCCAGTCAAAACTACACAAATATTCAAAATGAATCATCCCCTGAGTGTTGTGAGCAGTCTAAATGATTCACTGACTCAAACATGGAACAGCTGAATAATTTGTTGATGTCAGTGCTGAGTCACAGAACAAGAAAAAAGTCGACTTCTTACTCACCAACTTATTCACTAAATTGAACATCAGCTCACTTAACAAGCGGGAAGAGAATCTCTGTCATGACCAAATGATTCACTGATTCAAACCCTTGACTCATTTTACATTTTCGACTCATGCTTATTCTTATTCACACCGATTCACCACTGATTTTCTGTGCCACTACAGCCCTCACACTCACTGGAAAAAAGACGAATCATTGTAAAGAACAAACAGTAAATCGAAAACTGCCTATTTCGCCTGACTCACGGCCAATGAACGATTCAGTGGTGTAAACGTTGACTGCATGAACAAGATGGAAGTTCACCATGCCTAAATGATTCACTGATTCAAACACTTCTGCTCTAAATAAAATGGAACTAACCTGCTAGATGAAAGAGGAGGAAATTGTCCAAAAGAGCTCTACTCCCTTCTCTTATGACCTTCTTGTTTCTTCTTTCCTGTTCCTCTCTACAGCGTGTGTGAGATCGTGGGCCAATCTGACGGTGGTTTGAGCGTGTTGAGAACGTTCAGGCTGCTCCGGGTGTTGAAGCTGGTCCGCTTCATGCCCGCTCTGCGCCGGCAGCTGGTCGTCTTGATGAAGACCATGGACAATGTGGCAACATTCTGCATGCTGCTCATGCTCTTCATCTTCATCTTCAGGTGGGAACGAAAGGGACATGCAGCATGTAACATCTTACACTGTAGAAGTTTTGAAAACCCAGCACATGACCGGAGTTGCCCAAATGTTTGCACAAGGCCACATGTTTGCCTTAGAGAGAAATTTCAGACAAACAGAAGCAACCAGACTGATGAGGTTTAGCAGAACGAGGCAGGACAGGGAACAGATGAGATGAAGAACAATGGCCACGGAAAGAGAAAGATGGAGCGAGACTGCAGTAACTGTGTGAGCTATGAAGACAAATGGAGTTCACATTCTTCTCCATTTGTCTTCCATTTAGACACACACACACACACACACACCTGCTGCAGGGACTTGAAGACTGACTCTGCATCTGCATTACTCCTGTCATGTCCATTGGTTCTGTCATAACCCAAATACGACTCTCCTGTCAGTGGAGTTCACTTATGCAAACACTTATCCAAACACTCATTCAAACATAGATCCGTAGGAAGAAAAGTGTTTTAGCACATATCAACAAATTCAAACACAGTCAACAAGAAAATAAAACACACACTACAATAAACACTCACCGCATTAAACACTCACTATATACAACTCTCACTATATAACACATTTCATTATATGAAGCACACACTATATAAAACACTCTCTAAAGGAAACACTCAGTATATAAAACACTCTCTTTAAGAAGAAACTCTGTATCAAACACAGCATTTGAAACACCCGCTATGTGCAAAACACACACTATATTAAACACTTGCTACATGAGACACCCACTGCATTAAACACACAATATAAAACACTCCCTATATTAAAAACGGGCAGGTGGGGAGCACTGCTGCCTCACAGCAATCCCAGGGTTTTTCTGTGTGGGGTCTACATGTCCTCCCCGTGTCTGTGTGGGTTTACTCCGGGTACTCCGGTTTCCTCCCACAGTCCAAAGACATGCGTGTTAGGTTAATTGGTGTCTCTAAATTGTCACCGGCCTGTGTATGCAAGCACCCCACTCGTGTAATTGGAAACAGCTGCACGCCAGGCCCAAGCCCGGATAAATGGGGAGGGGTGGAGAAAGCAATGGCAAACTGCTCCACCATCCTGCCGAAATACTTCATGGATCACATGTGTGGAGATCGACGATCCATCAAGTGACCGAGAGTCGGCCGCGACCGCACGGTTAATCCAATCCAATATTAATAACACACTATATGAAACAATATATTAAACACACACTCTATGAAACACACTAAATTAAACACTACCAACATGAAGCATTACCAATTTGAAACACACACTATATTAAACGCACACTATATTAAACACACACTATATTAAACACTCAATAGATTAAACAAGCACTTTATTAAAAACTACCAATATGAAACACACACTATATGAAACACACACTATATTAAACACACACTATATTAAACACAAACACTCAATAGATTAAACACTCAATAGATTAAACACGCACAATATTAAAAACTACCAATATGTGACACACTATATACGATATAAACACAACAGATTAAACACGCACTTCATTTAACACACACAATATTATATACTATCAATATGAAACACACAAAGTATAAAACACACACTATATGAAACTATATTAAACACCCAATAGATTAAACAAGCACTTTATTAAAAACTACCAATATGAAACACACACTATATGAAACACACACTATATGAAACACACACTATATGAAACACTTTAGACAAAACGTCTAAAGTCTTTTCTGTTGTCGTTCCAGTATACTCGGCATGCACATATTCGGCTGTAAGTTCAGTCTGAAGACGGATGCTGGAGACACGGTACCAGACAGAAAGAACTTTGACTCCCTGCTATGGGCCATAGTGACTGTGTTTCAGGTATGCAATTCGCACAACAGCAACACAATCGTACAACATAACTCAGTACACTATACATCGAACCTCGCCTATACACCCTCAGGTGTAATCAGTGTATCTATTTATCCTGTGTGTGTAGATCCTGACTCAGGAGGACTGGAATGTGGTTCTGTATAACGGCATGGCCTCCACGTCCCCTCTGGCTGCTCTCTATTTCGTGGCGCTCATGACGTTCGGAAACTACGTGCTCTTTAACCTGCTCGTTGCTATCCTGGTGGAGGGGTTTCAGGCAGAGGTAAGTGATTTTAGAACGAACTGAGTTTGACTCTAAGAAGAACAACGCGAGGTTTCTTTTGGGATCTGTTGCAGTACCTGTGTGGTCCAAGTAATCCATGTATTTTTGATCATCAGGGTGATGCCAATCGTTCATACTCAGACGATGATGCGTCTTCCTCTAATTATGATGAGAGTATAAGACACAAGGACTCCCTCCAGCTCTCTGGTAGGCAAAATACACTGCAGATACATTTAAAAAGTGCATTCTGAGTCTCGTACGTAGCATCAGGAGTCTGTTTTCCGTCTGAGTTCTGAGTTTCTTCCTCAGTATGAGCCACTTTTAACTGTATGTTATAGGATTTATAGGAGAATTCCCAGAACTTCTGTAAGAGAAATCACGGTGTTATGATAACAGTAGCAACAACCGATAATAACACTCTATAAACAATTCATTCATAATGTATTACATTAGGCTATGCACTCACTAGCCAATATCTAATCACATGGTAGCAACAAGTGCATTTAAGCATGTAGACATGATCCAGACTAGCTTCCGAAGTTCAAACCGAGCAACACACTATTGAAGAAAGGTGATTTGAGTGACTTTGAACATCGCATGGTCGTTGGTGCTAGACGGGCTGGTCTGAATATTTGAAAAAAAAAAAACGCTGGACCGGAGGGATTTTGGACACGCAGCCGACAGACCTGCAACATTTGCGCGATGCTTTCGTGTCGATCTGAAAAACAATCTCTGAATCTATGCCATGGAGACTTAACTTTATTACCTATTAAAGCGTAATTTAAAATCAAAGACGAAAATGCAATGTTTTTTACATTTAAACATTCCAAAAAGGTTGGGACGGGTGCAATTTATTTAATTTTACTTCTACACTTTTACATTTCAAAAAATGGCAAAATACGAAATAATGACCTTAACGTACTGAACTGTGTCCATGCTAGACCCAGAACTTAAGTGCCTATAATGGCGTTATGCGTTAGTGGGCGTCTCAGAACTTGACCTTGAACAGCAGAAGAACGTACCGAAAGAGGTCTGGGGTTTTTTTTTTGTACACCATATGGATGTGCTCCCTTTAAGATTCACTGTAGGAAAACAAACAAGCTGCGATTTTGCTCTAGTATGGGTTCAGGCAAGGTTTCTCTTCCATTTGGCTTCTATTTATTTCGTCAAACATCTCACTCTTCTTGCCATCTTTCCTTTCACACTCCATATGCATTGCTTCTGCTCACTTCTCCTCAGCTAACCCACTGCTTTACTTAACACATACCCAGAGTCCTACTCTCTCTAAAACCCCACTCTATCCTCAGCAGAACCAGATTAGGCAGTGTTTTCCATTAAACTCTATCTATGTGTGGACACTCGAGAGCAGGTCTCTCAGCTACAATCTGTAAATCATGGAGGTTAGACCATGCTGTGGTTAGAACAAGCAGAGAAAAGTGGCAGGGTTCCCAGAGGAACCGCTGAGGTTTTTGTGTTCCCCAGGCACTATTCTAGTGATTACCTGGCCTTCTGGTTGACCTTCTTACCTTGATTCCTTTTCTTCCCTGCTCTGATTGGGGTATTTCTCCCTATTCTCTTTGAAGTCCGTTCTCCTCAGTGTACTTAATTATTTAGATTAAAGGCAGCATTCCCAAGAAAGTCATAAAACAACTACTCAAAGTCAACCCTGAGCTTGACTGTGACGTGGGATCTGCATAAATATTTAACGTCTGGAGATGTTCAGTCCATAAACAAGATTACCACTCTTACATTATTGGCATAGACTGTTGTTAGGGGGAGATAGTGGAGTGTGGGAAGGTACAACAGAGGATATCTTGGAATTCACCAGGCAGATTTGATTTTGTGCTCTGGTTAAAGAGTCAGTCCATCAATAAGGGTTCATAAAGAGTCTCTCTCTCTTTCCCTGTGTGACACCCGACCTGGCCAGAAGGCACCTTAAGGACTAGAATGCCAGGTCACCACTTGCCATTGTGCCACCCCAAAAGCAAAATAAAAAGTCTGTATGTTTTAGTGTCTCGATATAATGCTAAAATTTGATTCAGTGTTTCACACTTTCAGGAAGAACCAGTTCATAATAAGTATTTGTTTATGCACAGAACACCATTGTTTGACCAATATTTGGGTATGTTTTTAAGTATACTGCTCATAAAAAATAAAGCGTATTTTAAAATGAAACATTCCATAATAATGGAATAATTATCCCCTAATTTTTGTGAGCAGTATATATTGTTTGTCCAAGTCAGGGTATTTGGGTCCCCCCAAATTGTCCAAATCGACAAACCTTGTTTATTAATTTGACTTACATTTGTCCTGGCAGCAGTTTCTTAACCAGTCCTGACCATGCCTGACTCCAGCTTTGGGATCCGAATCAAATGCTCTCTGTCTTGCCAGAGTATTGACAGCTTTTATTTCAGATCATTCAGTGCATGACATTTGCTTCGTGGGGTTCTCATGCTTTGTGCTTTGAGCTGTGGCCTTAACTGGTTCATGTTCTTGAGGCTTCTTTGTGCATTTCTGTATCCTGTGTTTGACGTGTTTACATTTATCTTGTGCTTAAGGTGATATCATTTTTGGTATTCCACAAGCTCTTGCTCCTCTTTCTGTAGTTTCTGTTCAATTTTTGCATTTCACTTTTCTCTTCGTGGGACTTTCGAGTCAGACTCATTTTCTAGCTACTGTTGTGGCAATTTGTTTCACACAGCGGCAAGTCCTCAGGACGATGTAAATTATAAAATGAAAATAAGACAACAGTCCCATCAGGAATAATTGCAGTTTTTGTCACTGTTCTTACCATGTATCACAAACATTATATTATTATTATTATTATTATTATTATTATGTCATTATTTATATATACCGTTTCCCGTTAAGAGTTGGAATTAACATGACTGTGCTTGCCCCTTCTTGCCCTGCAGATCCTAAACTTTGTGCTTTGACCCCTAATGGGCACCTCGAGATGAAACCAACAGGAGGGGGCAGGATGAGCTTGGAGGACGAGTCCCACAAGAGCAGCGTCACCAGTCTGGGGAAGAGCAGTCTGGAGCAGCGCTCGTTCTCTTTGGTGGGATTGCAATACCAGGCAGTCTGTCTACTAGTCACTTTTTATTTTATGTCTCAAATTTGCATTTCATTACCAAATAATTGCTTAGGCTGCCATATTTGCAAGACCCTTTATTCACAATTGCTTGGATTGCTCTGGATAATAGATTGTCTTGTCACTTGGCGATTTCAGTTGTTCATTTATCACTCAGTATTACTTATTATTATTAGATTAATATAGTTTCGTATGTTTGTCTTCGGACAGTTCAGTCCCTCTGCTGTGTTACTGGAGTACACTTTAAAAAGTATGCAAAGTATACAAATGAAGGAGATAGTACAAGTGAGTTACGGGACTCAAATTACATTTATCAGGCTGCTTAGATCTGCTTAGATCGATCAGCCAGGAGATTAATTAATTTGGTTCGAATTACCAGCTTTGGACCCTGTTTAGACAGGACTAGGGTTGTAACCTGAAGCACATTAGTCACATATGAGTATGATCCTGAAGCCACTCATGAACGTAAATGGATAATGAAACCCTAGACTGCTATCCAGACTGCCACCTGTGAACATACCGAGAGCGTGTGTGTGCGCTGTGTGTGTGCGCTGTGTGCTTCTGGTGGGAAATCACACGCCGCTAATGAGTCAATGAAACATTTGAGATAATTATTGCTTGGATTGGAAGTCGCTGGGCCGCAGATAGCCTTGGCGCTCCTCGCCAGTGTCCGGGACGCGTGTGGCAGCGAGTCTGTGTGCATTTAAACGTGTGTTTGTTTTACAAAACCAAAGATCTCTGGGTAAGGTGCCAAGCCCAGTCATGACTGTAGGGTTTCCATGGAAACTCCTCTTTAATTGAGGCAGCCATACATAGAGGCAAAGAGAGGTTTAAATATAGCGATGTGACGCACCATGTTTGGGAGATCACAAGATGAGTGAGTACAAACGTGCATCTAGTACAACACGGGACCACCAACACACTCACTCACGTGCACACACACACACACACACACACACACACACATCGCTCAAAACCGTCACTGTGTGCTCCATTCACAGTTCATTTACAAATCTGCCAGGCATCTTTTCCCCTTTTTTCTTATCGTGGATCAGCGGACGCTCAAACATCACGCGTGTTTCATCCAAACACCGACGCGTGCACAAACGGGGTCTCCTGTTGGCGTGCGGCAAGTGCTTGAAAGTAAAATTAGATGAGTCAATAGGAGTCAACAAGGTTTCTATGGCAACTGTCTCTTTACCTCCACTAATGCTAAATATGGCCAATTGTCCTCCTTTGCAGCAAATTTCTACAGCTTGCAATTGCCTCTGTATGGTACACACACGTACACACACCCACACTTGGTAAAACACGTTTTGAGGACTTTCCATTGACTGTCTAGGCGCTTTCGCGAATAAACAGTACTAGGGACTAATTTGAGAGGATCTCCTCCCCCCACCATGGAGCTCCTCTAAGATCTACAGGTCTGGACAAAATTAAGAGATCACTCCAGATTTACAGTCGACGTTTGTATCGTTAGGGGAATATTTTCATGACACTAATCCTGGATGCATCGAATGTTTGCTGCCTTTGCTGAGCCTGAGTAGAAGACCTATGGAAATTGTATAAGGACTGTGTGCTTGTGGACATATAGAAGAGTCGCCTTGTGGGGAATCTTCAGCCTCCTAAAACTGCTCAACAACAGCATAACGGTCGGAGATCTAATCGATATGGAGTGATGGATTAGCCGTACACAATGAAGGATAAGAAAGATCCATGATGCCAGGGGAGCCATAATGTGTCAACATGAATAGCCTCCGCCAGTGGCAGATCCTCGATCATAAGCGAAAGGGCAAAAAAAAGAGGTCTACAGATGGGCTGTATGAATGCCAACCCAAATCAGGCTTTTAAAAAAAGATGTTTAGAGATGGTAAATGTAGAATGGTTAATGGGTGGGTTAGCGTATCAGGCTAGCCCTGATTTATATAGGAGTTATAGTCCCGAGCAATTTCAGAATGAACCTTATTTATACTGTGTATGCATCAAATATGAACAATTTCCATCTATGATAGAGGCTGTTTCAACCTAAATTGAATTGTCCTTCCTGCAGCGTCAAGGTCGCAGTTCCCTGTACCGCCACTGGGGGCGAGCACACCCTCAGTCAGCGTGGAGTCGGCGCTCGAGCTGGAACAGTATGGGTCGTACCACTCTTGGCTTGACGGTAGGAGGAAGCCTGCGAGTGCGCGGCCCCCACTCCCACCCAGCCGAGCGGGAGTCCCTCCTGGCCCCACGTCCTCCACTTTCCCACCACCCACCTCTCATATCCCGGCGGTACGCCCTTCGGCGAGATCGCCGTGCCCTGTCGCTCGAGCTTCCTGAACGTCTCCAGCTTCCTGGCCCGCCGCCTCAGCGCCCTCTTCTGATCAGGAAAAAGAGCGTGTGTGGGGAGCAGCACCATGACTGTAACGGGAAAGCGCCATCGCGGCAGGCAGCAATTCTCAGCGAGGTGTATCCACAGCTCAACGCTCGCAAGGACAAACCACACCTCGACGAGGAAACTGACTATGTGAGTCATTTAACATCACCAGAGAGGGTTCTCATTCTCATTTGAACTAATCTGAAAACATGTAGTTCTTCGTCCAGAGGGTTCTGGGGTGAGTCAAAAGGCACAGGACACGCTATTATTTCAGAAACCAAAGGGGAACTGACATATATAAATACCCCAGTAATGGGTGAGAGAATCAATTTCTGGCTAATGTCCTGAACATGGCCACCATCTTGGATCAAAGGCAAGTGTTTCCAATGGGAAGGTGGTCATGTAACATATCAAAGAAGAGCCGAACTTTCTCACAGTCACACACCTAATACACATGTATTTGGACTGTGGGAGGAAACCCGAGTACCTGGAGTAAACACACACAGTTACGGGAAGGAGATCCAGACTCCACACTGAAAGGACCCAGGCCGCTCGACCCTGGGGCTGAACCTGGGACCTTCTTGCTTTGAGTAGCCACCGTGCCGCCCCTGTTAGATCCCTCCATGGCCAAATTCAGAGAAACCGGCACTGTGGACGATAAGCCACGTAGTGAAAACCGCAACCGTCCAAGAAACCTCAGCAATGGTTTTGGCAGCCTGTGATTGTCCTGTGGTTTTTGACTCACCCTGTAGAATCAGAATTCTAAAATAGTTGATTTTTGAGGATCCAGAATTACAGCCATTATTATTATTATTGTTGTTGTTGTTGTTGTTTATAATCATCATCATCATCATCATCATCATTCCTTTTCTTAGTTTAAGCTTTCAGGCTCCCTTTCATGAGTGCTTTGTCTGAAACTGAACCGTGCTCACGAATGCATCTCAATTTATGGGCTACAAATGAGAAGATTTTATATAAACAGCGAGCAGTCATAGATTGTCTTGGTCCTGCTTGCAATTCATTTGTAGTCTCTGCGTATTTGTCTTAATATAGAAAATCAGGATCCACCCACATAAACTAAATGCCAGCCTAATAATACCAGCCTCAGCTTAAACGAGGAAAACAAAATGTTTTGCATGGTGAATCTTAAGGAAGGATAAATAACCCTCCTGAATAGAACAGAAGTGCGGAATATAGACTCTGTAATATATAATATAATCATTATTCATCTTAATGTTTGTCAGTCAGTGACATATAGCCTATGGCGAAGTGTCGTGATTATGAACTGCTAGTCTGGAAAAGCATTTACGAGCTGCACCTCACATACGTCAGACATGCATTCCAAAGCCAGGACGTATTGACTGTGGCAATACTGTTTACCGAACACTGTATAGGTTCTTTGTGAGAGAGCAGAAGAACATAGAATCAACAAAAAAAATCTAGAAATTACAAACCCAGCTCCTGGGACCAGTGGAACCCCGGAATAAGTAAATAGTGATAGTCAGGAACAGACTCAGTTCTGGTATGTCGTTACATCCTTGCTAGGTTAACATATTGGAAACCAGGGTTAAAGACAGCTCCAAAACTCCATGGCAACTCTCAACAACTAAATCCTCACCTTGCCAGAGGCAGAATACTCATGCAGATGATTATGACTCAGAATGGTAAACCAGCGCTCTGTGCTGATCCACACTGGTTCCTGGGTTCACGAGGGCTGGGTCTTTTGGGTACAAACAGACCAGGGCCATCACACAGACCATCTGATACTTCTAAGAATCTTTTCTTTGATATTTAAAATCAGAAATTCATGGATCAAAGGTTTGAGGGTTTCCAGAGACCCCAGAATCTGGCTTTGCAAAAACCCACTGGTTTGGACTTGGACCATGTTCACACTTACATACCCATCACTGCCCTCAGAACCATCTCAGGTTTTGTAGAAATAAGATGGTCTGCAACCGGCTTGGCTGAGCAGCTAATGAATGTTTCTGTATTCGTATTTGTGTCGTGTGCTTTCCTGACTCGTTCCCGTTGGGTTCCTGTTGAAGAGCATGTGTTTTCGGATCCAGAAGATGATCGAGGTGTATCGTCCAGACTGGTGCGAGACCAGGGAAGATTGGTCTGTCTATTTGTTTTCCCCCGAAAACAAGTAAGTCCTGTAGTCCGTTCATGGGGTAAAAAAAAAGCTCGTACAAAATGTTTACCATGCTACATTTAGCTAAAAGATCAAGAGCGAGCTGAGGTAAAAAATAAAAATAAAAAAATCACACAGGACTGAGGCATTAGCTCATGAGTTGACTTTAGAGGATGTAACGTTCCATTAAAAGTCACCTAATGTAGTTACTGAGCCATTAAGGAAGGCTGCTGTACCCGCTGAGAGTATATTTACTATGAAATCTGATTGAATGCCATTCACACCGTACAAAGGCAAGATTTATTTCCATAGTGTTTTTTTTACAATGGAGCATTATCTCAAACAGCTTAGCATCTAAGCCCAAGCACTGATTGAGCAAGCCTAGGGTGACAGTGGAGGAAAAACTAGCACTGTGGTGGTTAGAAAGTCCAGAAGGTCCAGGTTATAAAAAATAATACGACTATGAGAATCGTTTGAAATTGAGTTAATAGCACGCTGCTGTATTTTAAACCATCAGGAACAGATTTGCTCTGTTTTTGGAGAACAACTGTCTAACTTTATATCAGCAGCGGTGGGTAAAGGTTGCTATAGCGCCGACCGTGAAGGTCTGCGGTTTGATTTATGAAGGAATAGAGGAAGGAAAGAGTGAGAAACAGAAGGAAGTGCAGAGTGTTTGATTAGTGGCAGGTTTGATTAGGGTATTGATCGCACCCTAGGGGGAACAGGTGAAGTTCTGCATCACCGCATGGCGCATTGCAGACTTCTGAGAAAGCCGAGTCGAGATCATGTACTCAGACTGGCATTATAAGCTTACGCCTTGCAGAATCTGAATAAAAGTAGTCCAAACTCAATTTCGGTTTGTCTATGCGGCCCTTTTTAACACCTGTCATCATAAGTGCGTCATAAAGTGCTCTCATTTTGTCTCTCGCTCTATCTGTCTCTCTAGATTCAGGCTAACTTGTCAGAAGATCATCGCTCATAAGCTGTTCGACTACGTAGTCTTAGCTTTCATCTTCCTTAACTGCATCACTGTGGCTCTGGAAAGACCCAGAATTCACCAGGGCAGCCTGGTAAGATCTGCTTATAAATATGTAAGAAAAAGCGAAAAAGGACAAACCTGGAATAATCTGAGGTTTGTGGGTAAATTCAGGTCAGTTCAGTTGGGCCGGTAGCCGCTCTATATTTTACGCGACAATTTTAGAATTCTAGCTTCCAGACCTGCCCACAATTCAAGATCTTCGCCTCTGGAGGTCCACAAACGGATGATCATACAACGGATCCAGAATGCTATACCAGAGAGCTTGTTATGTGGATTTTTATTCATGTATTATTTCATAGACAGAAGTTTTGTTTCACAGAATCATGTCATTCTAAAGCACAGCATATCTGATGATGGAGAATGGAGAGCCTAGATTTGCCAATCCTGAAGCCCCAGAATGGCGTGTGATCTAAAATACAATCTGGCTAAAACAAGAAGCTTTAGCCACATGGCAATAAGGTTTAGAAAGTTCTAGAAAAGTGACTCTCAAGGCACAAAGTCTGTGCTTCATGCTGATATCTTCCTCTTGTCTCAGGTCTAGTAATAAATGAAGGAAATGTTTTTTCTATGAATGCTACCGTTTGTCTCACAGCGGCTTTTTTCCACGTACAGTGTGATTTTACAGTTATTCCAGCTTTAGAAGAGAAGTAGAGAATGTAAGAACTGGTAATTATGTTGTCTTTTTTCTATACAGGAGCGGGTCTTCCTCACCATCTCTAACTACATCTTCACTGCTATCTTTGTAGCCGAGATGACAGTCAAGGTAAACACACACATTTTTCTTTCTGTCGTTGCGAGGATTTCCATTAACATAGTAATTACTGGACTATACAACTTTAACCACTACGCCTAAACTTAATCCTAACCCTATCATTAACACAAACCTCAGCAGGGCTCTACACTCACTGGTTGCACTGGTTGCACTGGTGCGACTTAATTTCCTATATGAAATATGACCACACACAAAAATCCAGGAAAACAAACGTAATAACTTTTCAAAATGTCTTTGCTTACTTTATTCCTCCAGATTAGGCGTTAATAAAAAAATGCTCGGCAAAACACGAGACTGAAAACATCAAATATTTCTTTAATGCTGTCATGTTGAGGACGTGATCCTACTTGGCTCACTGTCAAAAGTAGCTTTAATCGAAAACAAAAGTAGATTGAGAGTTTCTGAGCTATTCTTACGAAACAAACAAACCAAAAAAACCCACAACTGTTTCATTTTAGAGAAATTGTGCATTAGAGAAATGATGTCCTAATTGAAGTCAAACGTTTTGTTTTTAGTCTTACGTATGTGTAAAATGTTATTATGTAATTATGTGGAAGATTTAAAAAATGAAATAAAACGACTAGGTGGCGTCACACCTTTTGTTCTGTGTCTCCGGTGTTAAACATACTGCTCACAAAATGTAGGGCATAAAATATCGCGATAAAAAGGCGAAGAATAGACTCCAGACCCGAGAGTACGTTCTAATAAATAAATGGTAAGTAGTCCGTCTCGTTAGGCAGTGCTACTGTTTATAAAGAGTGCCCTACATAGTAAGTAGGCAGCAGGGGCACTCAGTAAGTAATGAGACAGAACCGCTAAATGCGCCCTAGAACAGAATGTGGCGCAATTGTTCAAAAAAAATGATAAAAGAGAAATGATAAATAACTCGCACACTGTCAAGCAAATGTCAAAACATTGCCAAAAATGATCAGTCCGGAGCCTAAAACGTGCCCGGTTCCTAACCCTGACCTCAGAAACCTTAAGGAAATCTTTGGTTTGTCACACAAGGGGAAAATGTCAGATCCTTGACTTCTTGGTCCTGAAAATAAGTCAACTTGAGTCGTCCCAAACACACACACACACACACACACACACACACACACACACACATACACTTCCTGCACCGTCCAATATAGATCAGCAAATAGGACTTCCAGCTGAGTCTTTAATCCAGTCACTGAGCTATTCTAAGTATTTTTACCACTGCTTTTTATAGATCGTGCTTTATGACTCTTAACATTATTTATTCACGTGGTAATGTCAGTTTCAATCCTTAAATATCTTTTATAATAGCTTACAGTCATGTATAATTTAGCAATGCTGACACACTCCATGAATCATCAGAGAGACGGACTCCTTCACGGAGCAGTCTTACAAATAATTGCACATTTCTCAGAATCATGTTTTTTTGTTTTTGTTTTTTTCCTTTTGCTTTGTTTCGACTGGGTCTTCCGTCTTTGAAATATTGTCTGCAGTTTAGCATCGAGCAAATCGGAAATCTAAACCGTGTCTTTGATTTGCTAAATGTAATAAACGGGAGAAGAGATGATTGGTGTAATTATTACTACTATTATTGTAGTTTTAATGAAATATTCAGAAATGTTCTATTCACATACTGTCACGATAAGATCACTACTGCCGTCACCCAGGGCATCTAGCTTTCACCCCTTCTAGCTTTTGCTCCTTCAGGTTTAGGTAATATTTACGGTTCTCCCACACCAATAAATCGCTCTTGAGCGCCCCCCGTGGGGCACCGTCGTCTCCGGGGCCTCCTCCGGAGAACTGCGGGATTTGCTCGGGACTGCTGGGCCCCAGCTGGGCGTAATGCTCGATGAAGTCCCCGAGGTAATCACGGAGCTCCGCGGCCACCGACATGGACAGGGTCAGGCCACTTTTCGAGCCTCCAGCGCCGACCTCGGCGATCTTAATAAAGCGGCCCTTGGAATTTTGCTTCACGTCCAGGTAGAAGCGCTTGTTCTGGATGTCGAGGCGCTTGGACGCCAGCTCCTGCGTCTCTTGCTCCCGCTGGAAGTGCGAGAACAACGAGGACAAGCAAGAGTAGGAGCACGAGAGAAAGATACAAGAAAGCAGGGAAACATGACGGGACGCGTAGGAAAGCTAGCGAAACCTATTAACCGGCCAGGAAGAGAAGCCGGGAAGCGAAATAAATAGAGAAAGAAGAAGAGTGGCAGCAGCGCCACCCGCAGGCTTGGAGGGAAAGCTGAAAGAGAAGAGGAGAAACACGGAGAAAAAGCTGGAAGGGGAGGTACCCTGGGTGATCGCGGTACTGCACTGCTCACAACGAGGGGGGCATATTTTGTTCTATTAAATTTCGTACACATTTTTTATATTTATTAATGTTTTATGTAGAAAAAGGTAACATTTTCCTAAGTTCAATGTGTAAGATTACACTGAGCAAAATTTTTTTAAATACTAATAACAAACATAAACTTGGTGATTTGAAGTATCCATACTTCAGCCTCCATACCTCAAGTCTCCACCCACTTGCTCATGAGTAATTAACAAATGATGGTCATAATTAGTTCCTTAATTCCTTACAGGCATTCTATCATGAGCCAGTTCTGTTCCGAGTTACGTCGCCTTGCTTCGTTAAGCTGCCTAACAGATTTTGTAATTAACAAATTCAGAGGGAGAGAGAAACAGAGAGAAGACAGACAGCAGTTTGGGGGTTTAAAAGGTGACCTGTGATTTCAAAATACAGTGTATATGGAGGGTTAGGATAGATATGGAGGACAGATCTGGGGGTCTAGAATGAATTTTTAGGGAGTTCTAGAAATAAAAACTCCAGCACAGTCTATTATTTCAGAACTCAATAGATCTGAAGTTTTAGAATTCCATGGCAAAGGTCAATTGTATTTTTCAGGTTTTTATTTGTGTTTAAAGAGTGAGCACGTGTATAGCAGCTGGAAAAAGGATGGGAAATGAAACAAACGTTCGGCATTTAAATGTTATTTAGGACTACATTTGTTGCCAAACTTTTTTTCATTTTAGAAATAGGAAATAAAGCAAACCAACATACTGAGGCTGAGATGGTTCTCTAATTTATACTCCCTACCTTTTTAGGTCACATTTTTTCCTTTTGATACTTTTGTAAATATTTGTAATGCCTTGTATCTTTTTAGTCTCTTTAACTCTTTCTATGTCTGTCTCATTTTGCTCTTCCCTTTTTTGAGCTTTTTAATTTTTGTCGATTTTCTCTGCTATAAACCTCCCCTCGATCGCCAAACACTTTCCTTTTAGAAATAGAAACTAAAGCAAGCCATCAAATCATATAATTAATCTCCAACTTAAATCAAAGTTATATTTTTACTAGATTCTTTTCCGTTTTTTTTTGTTTACACCTTAAATATTTATTTCTACCACTACCAAATCTCTTTGTAACTATGTAACGCTCTTTTTCGTTCGTTTAATTCTCTATAACTCACCACTAAAAGGACAATGCACGCTTAAGTAATGTGTAAACAAATTAAACTCTTGCTTATAATAAGGATTTGGGAATATAACCCCCAAAATATACTGCTCGCAAAAATTACTATGTATTTCTAAACGAAAGGTCCCATAGTGAAATACCCCCTAATTTTTGTGAGCAGTAATATTGTTTTGCAAAAAGGTATTTCCGTCCCTATGCTTCCAGGGCATTTTTTTGTCTCCTGTCTTTGTTGGTTCATTGTTGAAAGCTTTTGTGGCAGTGTCAGCTCTGAAAAGCAGGTCAGAAAAAAAACTTGAATTCCACCTGAAGCCTGCTCTGCTGAGAGAGTTGTCGATCTTGCGAGCTTCTTGTCTCCCGTCTCAGCAGAACGTCCTCAATGTGGCGTGACAGCCTCAGGCAGAGCATCTGCTGTTCATTTCACCAGAGCATCGAGACTCAATGGTGTCATGATTCTCGCTCTCATTTACGTCTCGTTTTAATTCTGTTTCTCTTTCACATGTAAGCATTCCCCAAACCTCCAAAGTATTCTGCCTCAGCGTCTGTGACAGCACACGCCTTTGTGCTGTCATGAAACATCTTGTGTGTTTTGTTTGGAGGAAGAAAGGCAGGCTGGAAAAAGAAAAAAAGAGCTTCTAGAATGTGTGAAATAACATCATTCCTTCTACTCTGTCTGTCTGTCTGTCTGTCTCTGTGTGTGTCCGTCATTCTGCTCCTATGTTTCTTTGTCTCTATTTTTCTGTCTGCCTGCCTGTTGCTCTTGCTCCGTTTCTCTGTCTTGATTTTCCGTCTGTCCGCATGCCTGATTGTCTCGTTTTTTCTGTCCGTCTTGTATCTACTTATCCGTCTTTCCCTCCATCTTTTGGTCGTTCTTGATTTTTGTTTGTGTCTATAACTGTCTGTCCTTTTGTCTCTCTGTCTCTGTATGTGTCTCTATTTCTGCTTTCTGTCTGTCTCTTTATCTGTATTCCTCTGTACGGCTCTCCTGGCTCTCTGTCTCTCACTTTGTACTCTCTGACTATGCTCTAATTGTTTGTCTGTCTTTTTTCGCATTTGTCTCCCTGTCTGTCTCTCCACCTGTCTGTCTCTATGCTTGCCTGGCTCCATCACTCCCTTGTTTTCCTGTCTCCCTGTCTGTTTGACACTTTCTCTCCCTCTGCCTTTCTGTCTCCCTCTCTTTTTGTCTCCCTTACTTTGTCCCTGTGTCCCTACTCTTTATGTTTGTCTGTCTCTCTGCCTCTGTGTATGTTTTTTGCCTTTGTCTCTGCATCCTCTTCCATTCCTGTCTTTCGACCTGTCTGTCTCTCTTTGTCCCGCTCTCTTTTTGTGTCCCTCAGGTGGTGTCCATGGGTTTGTACGTGGGCGATCGGGCGTACCTGCGCAGCAGCTGGAACATTCTGGACGGGTTTCTGGTTTTTGTATCGCTGATTGATATTGTGGTATCCATGGCAGGCGGGGCCAAGATCCTGGGTGTGTTACGTGTCCTCCGTCTGCTCAGGACATTGCGCCCCCTCAGGTAGGGATTGGGCACAGCACCATTAAAAAGTCTTTGTGATTGAGTTCTACCAAGCTACAGAAATCGGATGATTTAAAAGACGGATGTAAGGTTTGATTTATTAAACTGTGCACTTGAGGCTAATTTGAGCTCGTTTATCGTTATCCACTGATGTTAAACAGTTAAACATAAAGGTTATGCTCATACACAGAGTGTGTATACTGTAACCTACGCTGCGGGATCTACGTCACAGTAATCCAGTGGTTCCAGGGGTTTTTTTTTCGGCCTTTGATCACAAGACTTGTGAGCTGTGCCTGAAACAGTCTTCTAATAACTATGTCCTATTTTGAGCCTATAGGGAACATAATTGTTAGATTCCAAACGTCCTTTTATGGCTTTGCTCATTACTGTGAGACAGCCGTCGCATAAACACAGAGTTTGTTGTGACAACTTGCCTGGTACACAAGACTACATGCTGTTTCTAATCGAATTAGCCAACGAAATCAGGTCTATATCATACACTATGCCTGTGTAGTACCTTTAAATGGAAATTAACTAATGTCAAATGTGAGAGCAAACATGTGATTGAGCACATATTTACCCAATATTAGCCCAAACTCTGGACTACTGGTTTGGTGTTCGTCTGTTTATAATGACTTCTTCTTTCACCCCCCTTTTGTTTTGCTTTTTTATTTTTTTATTTTTTTTATTTTTTCAGGGTGATCAGTCGAGCTCCCGGGCTGAAGCTGGTAGTGGAGACTCTGATCACCTCTCTGAAGCCCATAGGGAACATTGTGCTCATCTGCTGTGCTTTCTTCATTATTTTTGGCATCCTAGGGGTGCAGGTTGGTTCTGTTTCTGTTATTGAAGCTAAAAAAGAATAATAGAAGAAACAAAAATAACAATAGAAAAAAGGAAATAAAATTAAGCGCCAAGCCTGAGCCTCATTGATATACAATAATCTATTTACTCTGACTTTCTGCCCTGCCATAACCTATTTGAGCTTTCTTTCTGATCTTTGTCTCTTTGTTTGTCTCAGGTTCTTACTCTGTGTGTCTCTCTTTCACTGAAAAATAATGCAGATGTGTGTGTGTGTGTGTGTGTGTGTGTGTGTGTGTGTGTGTGTGTGTGTGTGTGTGTGTGTGTGTGTGTGTGTGTGTTTCAGCTCTTCAAAGGCAAGTTCTATTATTGCGTTGGTCTGGATGTAAAGAATATCACCAATAAATCAGACTGCCTGCTGGCTAAATACAAATGGGTTCATCACAAATACAACTTTGACAATTTAGGACAGGTACGAAGCAACAGTACACACACACACACACACACACACACACACACACACACACACACATACACCTGCACCTAACCATAACTGTAACCTTAGTCACCAGAAGGCAAAAGTTATAGGTTATGTAATGTACTCATGTTGGAGACCAGCAAAATGTCCTTGCAGGTAAAACATATGAGATTGATTTCTCTTTGGGGAAGCATTTGGGCTTTGGAATGATATATGAACTAGGCACTCACACACACACACACACACACACACACACAGCATATTTATATTTTACCTATAAAACCTTGTTTGTGTGTAAATATGCCATCTCTTGCATATTATAGGCTCTGATGTCCCTGTTTGTTTTGGCATCTAAAGACGGATGGGTCAATATCATGTACCATGGGCTGGATGCAGTGGGAATAGACCAACAGGTAGTCTCCACACACACACACACACACACACATACACAAATAAACGCATAATAAATATTACAGCAACTGTTTAACCATATATCGTAGTTATTATAACACAGTATCTGTGGTACACTTACTATAGTAGATATGGGGTGCCAATACTTTTGAACCTTTTGAAGCCTGTATATGAGACGACCCTGAGTGAGACCTATGGTACTCGGACATAGGCAAATGTGGGGCACGAACCAGCCTGGCTCAGCAGTGGTGCTTGTTCTCCTGGTCGTGGCACGAGTTGCAAAGGCCACCCTTGTTGTTTAAAGGGCGTTAGGACTTTGCACATGGATGTGGCTGTTTCGACAGGGCAGCGACGCCCTCGGGTGTCCACAAAAGGTAGTCCCAGATGTCCCTCATCGAGGCTAGGGGGACTGGAGAGATAAATGATACGAGTGTGGTCGTTCCACACAATAAATCCAGGCTAGTTTTGGCTTGTGAAGAGTGGAATGTGAAGTGCATATACCCTGATGGGTTGCCAGTCCATCGCAGGTGACTCCCACACGCTGCCATCTTCTAGCTCTGCCTAGTTTTAAAAATAATGAGGTCGGGCCTAGCTAGTCATACAAAGGTAGAGGTCATAAAGAAAGTCTCAAACATGACCTCGCCAGAGGTGGGACACTAACATATTCAAAAACGGCTTAGTGTACAAATTTACTGATAATGGCAATAATCAAAGTCAGTGTTTCTTGTACTTGAATTAAGATTTGAATGACTTTCTCTTTCATCCTGTCCTGCCTGTCTGTTCTGTCTCACAGCCGGTGACCAACAACAACCCCTGGATGCTGCTCTACTTCATCTCCTTCCTCCTGATCGTCAGCTTCTTCGTGCTGAACATGTTTGTGGGTGTGGTGGTGGAGAACTTCCACAAGTGCCGTCAGCATCAGGAGGTGGAGGAAGCCAAGAGGAGGGAGGAGAAGAGGCTGAGGCGCATGGAGAAGAAGAGACGCAGTAAGAGTGCATCCAATTAGGACGGATTTAAAACCCGTTTTAACATGCGTATTAAGATCTGCTTACGGACGTTAGAACCTTAATATAGAAGAACGGACGCCGGCTCAAGTAGGTCATGGTCGCAGTAACAGGTGCATTGAGAACAGGGTTGCAGACTTTCTGGGACTGAGCACGGAGACAATTGATTAATCATGCACCTCAACCCCTTTTTCTCTACAGTCCATCACTGCGCCGTAATATCTCACCCTCGCCGCAGTCCCCGGCCTCTCCTGTGATTTCATTACTCATATCATTCTTCATTTATTTATCCCTTCTCTCTCTCTCCTCCTGTTCTTCTCAGCTGTCCTTCATTTGTTGCACCCGACTGCTAGTTTCTTAATTTAGGCTAACCCGAAATCACCCCAAACCCACCTCTGCTCTCGTCCCTGCCCCAGCTCGTTCATGCTATCGAGTGTTCTTGTTATCGCGTGACCGTCCGTACCCTCCCTGACCATTCAGCACCTCTGGGTTTGTCTTCTGGCTGTAAAAGAATGTAATCTGTCAAGGATTTGTTCCAGAACCTTCTAAAAGAGAACATGGCATGACGTGTCAAAGTCAGAGTGCATTTGTTATGTAGTCTCTGTGTGGGTTTTGATATCGTTTGAATATTGATCGGCCTGTTTTGCTGCTGGACCAACACACAAAATGAACACATGACTGACTGGTCCTCTTACTCTTTCTGGTTGTCTACCCAGAAGCCCAGAAGTTGCCGTACTACGCGGCGTACTGTCACGTCCGTTTGCTGATCCATTCGTTCTGCACCAGCCACTACCTGGACCTCTTCATCACCCTCATCATCTGCATCAACGTGGTTACCATGTCGCTGGAGCATTACGACCAACCCAAGGTCAGAGCCGATGAATGAGTCGTACAAACAATACACTGATAGTGTCTCCAGAGATCAAGGAAACTAAAGAAACTGTTTTTAAACTGTTCTTTAAACGTATTCTGTGTTTTTACAGCTTACAATAAACAGAGACATTTCACATTTGCATTTACTCGACTAACATCAGCAGATAAAACACGGATTAAAGTAACAGCTTTGCCATATCCTTTCCTTATGTAGGCAACTTTTCCATTGTAAGAATGACCTTCACTTAAAAGGCTTTTAAACTTTTGAATCGAATATATGGCAGCCTTCCAGTATCTCCATTAATTAAACTATTTCCATGCTTCCCTTGTCAAATTTTACAGCCTAAGGCTACCGTGAGGCTATCGTACGGTAAAGAAAACATTTAAGAACAGAATATTTTCGTATTATTTCGTATCATTTTCTTAGAAATGTTCTTAAGAAAAACACATTTAAGCAGGTGTTCTTTCTTAAGACACTTTTGTGAATCCGGTCCAAGGTCTGGTGCAGGGTATGGCACCTAAATGTCCAAAGGGCATGAGTCGGGACTGCGGTGGCCTAGTCATTTAACGTGTCGGATCATGGATCAGAAGGTACAGGGTTCAGTTCCTACCTTTGTCAAGCTGCCAGTGTTGGGCCCATAAGCAAGGCCTTTAAACCACAATTTTGCAGCATTTGATTGGAAGCCTGTGTCAGTTGTACGCAGTTCCGGATAAGGGCGTCTGCAAAATGACATAAATGGAATTGTTGGTATTCTATTCTCGGAGGCTCCTGAGTTACAGGACCCACTCGGAAACATGGGAACATGTCTGTGTCACCGGTCGCAATAATGTTTAAGAACACGTTCCCCTCTCTCTCTTTCCCTGTCTCTATCTCTCTCACTCACTTACTTTTCCTCTCTCTCTTTAGTCACTAGAAACAGCTCTGAAGTACTGTAATTACTTCTTCAGCTCCACCTTTGTGGTCGAGGCCACACTCAAGCTCATTGCCTTTGGCTTCCGGCGCTTTTTCAAAGACAGGTACTTCACACTAAATCGTCTCTCTCTCTCTCTCTCTCTCTCTCTCTCTCTCTCTCTCTCACACACACACACACACACACACACAAACACACACAGTGAAGTAATTGATGGAAACTACTAATTATTTTCCTGCCTGCTTTTGTGCTTCAGTCGGACTCTCCTCTCTCCGGCTACTGAATCCCTGAGGCGTTTTGTAAGACGCTCTTATAATGACAGGACCCCATTACTGGATGCTTGATGTTTATTAATGAATCCTGGATGTTTAACTGAAAAAAATTCAGAGAGGAACATTTCGCATGATGAGCATTAAATCAATTTAATCCTAACGCTGTTTAAAGCATCAATATACAGGTGTGCTCCATTGAACGATCGCATTAGCAGGATATCCCTGACCTCCTGTAACTTTTAATGTGACCGTGTCTGTACTGTTACTTATATTTAATCATAGACACAGTAGTCTGATAATATCACCACCAGGGGGATCCGGGTTTCAGTCCCGGCGGTGCCTTTTGGCGAGGTTGGGCATGACATTGTGTTGTTTCTGAGGGAGGGGATCAGTCGAGGACGAACCCCTGGTCATCCTGGCTTGTTCTGTAGAGGTTGTTGTCTGCATGCTCTATGATTTGGGGATAGCCCCCGGAGTACACATGAGCCTGAATGGGCAAATATGTACTGCATGATATATGACTTAATCGCCCCACGTACTTAATCACAAGTGTCGCTTCTTCTCTCTTTAGGTGGAATCAGCTGGACCTGGCTATTGTGCTCTTGTCCGTAATGGGCATCACGCTGGAGGAGATTGAGATCAATGCTTCCCTTCCCATTAACCCCACCATCATTCGGATCATGAGGGTGCTGAGGATCGCCCGGGGTGAGTTTCCAGCTTAGATCATTCTACTTTAATCTGTTTCCATGAAAAGTTATTGGCAAGGGGGGTTAACTTGATCCTAAGCCTACTTTACTCTACGTAGTCAGATTGAATCTGCTTTGTCAGATCTGGCAACAGAGAGGCCAATAGGGCCATAGAATAGACATTATATTAAACAGTTAAAAGTTAAACAGCAAGAATAGTGTTATTATTATAAAGGTGTTTTAAAACTGATTATAACATATTTAACATGGATTAAAAACTAGGTATAAATGCCACTTTGAGCTAAATCAAGACCCAAAATGAGAAAACAAAGCTGACATTGGCAAAAAAGAAATCCTGATAGGAAGCTGGCTCATTTGGGGATCCCATTCTTCTTTGTGTGGATTGCAGAAGTTCTTAAAGGGTCCTCGTCTAGCCGAATATGCAAGAAATCACGCAGTGTAATCCTCGTCACTTGTCTAACAACCTTCTACGTAATGACCTTCTGGACAACTTTCATCATCTCCGTCTTGGTCTTGGTCCCCTGTGCAAAGTCAAGCTCCTCAGAGAAAACTATCCATAATGACAATAGCCAGTGAGGGGAGTGCAATGGATCATTTGTCTTTGCAAAAGCTGACTTCTGTAAGGCCGGGGAGTTGGTGAGCGAAGAGCTTAGGTGCTAAGAGGGCAGCCTAGTAGGTCGTGATGTTTCTAAGGAGAGCTTTGATGGTAATTAATGGCCTTTACGAGATCTCTGAGGGCCAAGTCTGGACTACTCTGCCCCCACACTGTCTCTCAGATTCAGGTTCTGACACTTGGTATTTTACTTTCCACAGCAATTGGAACCACTGGGACCTCCATTAAGAACGACTCTGAATAGCTATTATGTATGGCGCTTACTCTTGTGATCTTTTTCACTTGATTTTTGGATTATGATTATTACCTCTCTTTTTATAGTACTGAAACTATTGAAGATGGCCACTGGGATGCGAGCTCTGCTAGATACCGTAGTACAAGCTCTACCTCAGGTAAGCGAATCACAAAAGACACCCCTTATTAAGTGTGACTTAGACAGTTAGGTGGCTTGCTCAGAGACCCAACAATGGCAGCAAGGCAGAGACAGGATTAAACCCTTCCTATTGGGGGCGTGGAGCTTTAACCCCTGAGTCATGTGCTCCCTCATATGGTTGGCTTGAAAAGGAATTTGTTCAACTTACGCATTCTAGCTTACGTTCTTATGTTTGGTGGACCTCTTAGAATTGTCCACTTTTCTAAAAGTCTGAATGTCCCTGGGTTTCAGAAGTTCATTTTTGACAACGATTCATTTGAAGAGCATCACAGGAGCAACTCTTATGATGCCTCAGCCTGGATTAGTTCTCAATTATAACTCAGTTAGTACTGTGATAGCCTAGCGATTAAGGTACTGGACTCCAGGGTTCCAGGTCCAGGGTTCAAATCCCACCCCTGCCAAGCTGCCACAGCTGGGCCCTTGGGAAAGAGTCACTCTGCATAGGGGTGCCTGCTAAATGCTGTAAATGTAAATGTAAAATAACTTATAGCCATGTCAGTATAACAGCCTTCTGTCCATTAGTCTAGTTTCTGAAGACCGAGCCACCAAAGAGCCTAAGAAGCCAAGAACTTGACACCGATCGTTTGAATCAGAACTGTATTGCTGCCATTATATAACCCTAATATCACCATGCTGTCATATACAAACACTGCATTATTGCTATCACGTTCTCACATGGACTATTTGGCTGAATTATTAGAAGGAGTGGAACTGGAGAGGCAATGTGTCATTGTTAGTGCATAGTGTGAGAAGATGCCGGTTGAAACTGGAAGCAGGAAGCTAAACACACTTCCAAATATCACTCATCTGCCACACGAAAAAATCACACTGGCTTTCTCAGACTAACAATCATAAGGACAAACTACCAATAGAAGAAAGAGGTGGTTTAAAGAGCTTCACTGCTTTCTGGTGAGGACCTTCCTTAATTACGATGGAATCCATCATATTATCACTCGCAGGCTGCACTTGAGACATTCCAGCGAGTATCAGAGCTGAGAAATCTTGATCATTTTCCAATACCGCACAAGCTTTAGCACTTCTATTCAGCCTGTATGATGCTGTGACCAAGAGAGCATTTCCCATGACGCCTAAACATGCAGACTCCACACAGGGATTGAACCCAGGACCCAGGACCTTCCTGGTGTGAGGCGGCGGTGCTACCCCACCAAGTCATTTCGAGTCATCTGTCCCAATCCTAAATGAGTGAAAACCAGGTCAAAATCAAGTCGAGTCTTTTATCACTGTTAGTCCTTAAATTGGTGACTCAAGCCTGGCTCAAATCAAGTCATGTGACTTCGATTCCCCCGCTCCAAAGTAATCCCTCTGTTCTGTAAAAGCAAGATTACCTCAAGCATTCCGCTTTTCCAGAGCTTCTCGGGCGCGTTTCCCATGATGCCTGCTCAGTTTCATTCCAGGCCCAACGTTATTACTCTAATCCTGTAGCTGTTTCCACATTTTGATCCCTCTGTTGTGTGCTTACTCTACTTTTAGAAACAAACCCAAAACACGGCTGCTTACTTTTCCCATATTAGCAACTTCCAGTCCATTTATTACTTCCAACCCCTAATTAGATGTGTTTAGGAATCTAGGAAGAGCTTGCCTTATTAGAATCCATACACACACAGGGTCTTTCTACGTTCATGACCGTACACACACCTGCACACAATTACCTTTCTGTTAGAGGAAGCAGATATTTGTTTGTGTACCTGCATTATTTGGATGAGTCATTATATCCTTACGGCTTATTTATTATTGTAAATGCCAAGGATGCATTGATTCAGCACTAATGTTTGTAGTAATTAGCTAATGACGTGGGCTCTCCAGGTTGGGAATCTGGGGCTGCTCTTTATGCTGCTGTTCTTCATCTACGCTGCTCTGGGTGTGGAACTGTTCGGGGAACTGGGTAAGTGTTTTATACCGTTTGTATAAATGGAGTGCGAGAAATGTAGGACATTGCCTTTAAGCCACTTTCAAACTTGCATTCTCAAACTCTCTCGTGTTACAGTGTGCAATGCAGATTATCCATGTGAGGGCATGAGCCGTCACGCCACGTTCGAGAACTTCGGCATGGCCTTTCTGACGCTCTTCCAGGTCTCTACTGGTGACAACTGGAACGGGATAATGAAGGTGAACAGAGATGGTTGTTTTTTTACTTTTAGTCCTCGTTAATGTCGACACTACTTGGGATTCATTAATTCGAAGAAATAATTGCCCTTTAAACTTGAGTTTAAACTAGAGCTGTGCAACACAATATGAGAAAACACAGGAAAGTTTGAGATAATTATGAATTATGAATCAGTACAGAGCTTATTTATCTTTACCGTATTATGCAACGTTCTGGGCTTTTCTAATGAACTCCTAACAAGCTCTAAGATGGAATGTTCATTTATTTGTTTATTTTCTAAGCCGGTGCCTAGTCGACAACACAGGGCACAAGGCACGAACAATCCCAGATAGGATGCCAATCCTTCCTCAGGCAGGCACGCATGCACTAGCCTAGCATGCATGTCTCTGGGATGAAACGGGAGCACCGGGAGTAAACCCACACAGACATGGAGAGGACATCCACATGTCCTCACAGAAACTCCACACAGACTTCCTCGAAGTGGTGCAGAACCCAGAACCTTCTTGCTGAAATGAATATAAATGAAACACACTAGTTATATTAGGATGTGTCTAAATGTTTGCCCTAAGACAATCTACTGTATTTTCACTGATACTTCTTACCTTTTGACTGGAAACCAAACGCTTACCAAGTTAACATTCCTCTTAGGACACCTTGCGAGAGTGCCCACCTGGCGACACTTACTCGTGCAACGCCAGCCTGCAGATCATCTCGCCCATGTACTTTGTGAGCTTCGTTCTCACGGCGCAGTTTGTGCTCATCAACGTCGTGGTGGCTGTTTTGATGAAGCACCTGGATGACTCAAACAAAGAGGCACAGGAGGAGGCAGAGATGGACGCCGAGATCGAGATGGAGCTTGCACAGGGAGGGCTTTGCTGCCTAGGCGGACTGGCTGCTGCTGCTGGACCCGGGATTGGGGTTGGGACCGGTGTTTGTGGCACAGGGATGGCAGGAGGAAGTGGTGGTGGTGGAGGAGGAGAGAGGCCAGTGGTGGACTGTGGAAGCAGACTGGGAGCAATGGTTGGGGCCCATGTACATGCCAGCCAGAGCGGGTACACACCTCCGGGTGGAGGGCAGGAATCCCATAACCACCGGAAGCTGTATTCGCCTGCACAGGTCAGTGGTCGATGCTGCTATATGTTTGTAGGGCATTACGTCATTACGTCAGGACTGCGGCTGACCAGATGTTTTGCTCCCACCCATGACTTTTACATTCTCAACATGGAGCAGATACTTTCACCAGAACAACAATGCTACAAGATACAGTTCAAGCACTGGGTGATGTCAGCAGGCGAATATAAGTGTATAGAAGAATTTAGTCTTTAAAGGTGGGCAAAAATGGGCAGAGGAGCTCCAGTTTCTCAGCAAAAATGTTTGGAGAATGGTCCAATGCCCTCCCATATGGCATGTGGTCAGTGGTTGTCGAGTGGTGATCCTATATACATTAAACGAGGGGATGTGAGCTGTGAAAAATCCTCCTATATGGCGGCGAACCAGATAAAATGGTCACTGAATGTAAGTTAATGGGATGGCAGGGACCTAATGGTGTCTGAGGCATTGTATTTTTTTTGGCATGACTCATGGAGAATCAGCATGCAGCAGAGGTTCAGAATGATCATAATAATGCCTCGGTGAGGAACAAGAGTTAACAGACTCACTCTGTTCCAAGTAGTAACCTCACAAACACGATGCTGCTCACCCATTTCCCCAAACAGCTCTCCCTTCCTATAAAGTGCAGAAATCAGGCAGTGTTCATCCTCACCGTGTATGACTCACAGGTGCATGTGTGTTTGGGTGTGTGTTTGTTTTGGATTGTAGTTGGATAGCCGTCTCGCTCGCAGATCTATTATTAGTCCGCCGCTAATAATAGCCCAGACTGGCCTCTCGCGGCAGCACCTGTGGACCGCGGTGATTGCCAATTTAAAATGCAACACCAAAAAGCCCGATCACCCCACTCCATCAAATGAGGGCTGTGATTACAGCCGGCAAACTTCGCCAAGACTATTTATAGAGGCAATCTGGACGAAGATGAGAAAGGTGAGAGAGGAGGAAGCGTCACTTCAATAATTAATGCTGGAAAATAAGCGGGCGTCTGAGTCAAATTAGAAGCGGGAAATCGGAGAGATGTTGGTGTGCTCCGATAAAGACTGATCATGTGTTGTTTAATGAGGGACAGCTCTTTTGATGGAGGAACATGAGAGCAAGGACAGGAAGGAACTAAAACAAGAACTAAAAGAAACACGGGGCCATACAAGTGGCAGCCTGATCGCTCTGAACCTCTTATTTTTTACAGACCAAACGGGATGAGGCAAAACTTTCTACACCCTGCGTTTGATGGCGCTTTACATGCACCAGGACCTCACCAGCCATGGCCCTGGGAGGTCTTTAAATGAGTGCATTATGTTCTCTCAAAGAGGTCGTTGAATAAATTGGCTGGCTGCACACAACCAAGAGAGAATGAGTCATTTTAAATGCCTTAAATCCATGACTCCCAACCTACAGCCCGTGCCGCCTTAGGATGGCGCCAGTAGTGCACAGGGCTTTGTCTGCTCTGAGGTGCTCGATGTTTGTCAAAACGCAATTTGAAGGTGAACGAAAATTGAAATAAGACACTCACTAGAGGAAGATCAGTTTATAAAATTACGTGCACATTTGCACTCCAAGAGATTAGGCTATACTGTAAAAGGAACCCAAGAGCAAAGGGAAAAGCGATAATTGAAAGGTTTTAATATTAAAGCAATTTTTGACCAATAAAGATTTGCAATGTATCACTTTATTCTTTTGGTCCGTGCGTATGGATGGGCAAACATGCATGCTTTTTAAAATTTGATCAGTTGAAAAAATAATGCCCATTTTTATTTCCTATTAGTTAGTTATAAAAATCCCGGTAGCTGGAGTGAAATGAAACGGAACTTACTTGTAGTTAAGACATGCAAAAGAGTAAAAACTATACAGAATCAGGGATTTCTCTGACTTTTAAATCACCAGCTCTACTGATCAAAGTTTCTAGAGTCCAGTTTTGATTTATATTTACACTGATTTATCTACAGTAAGTTTGGACGTTGGGATTTGACTCTAAATGATATCAGATCTCTGGTTGATGGTACTGATCACAAGACGGGGCATCTTCACTCTCGACTGTCTGCACAAGTTCTGTAAGGTGTTCCTGACTTGATGGCAATAGCAGTGAGGACAGTTCAAGACTTGTCAAAGTTCAAATCACACATGGCCACAACACGACACAATATAGCTGCAGCGCTAGACAGCGCCACGGGACAAAATAATGTACTTTGACTTCTCAAACTTTTCCCCAGTCTTGGTGTGTGGATAGATTGAGCAGAATAATTAGTGGGTTGGAACTGAGCACGACGTTAGACTTGAGACTATACAGAGAGAGTATCTGCCTCTGCAGCCCAGCATAAGATAGCAGCTTCTCTTTAGTAGATTAGAGCAAAAAAAGGGGGGTTTGATACAGACCAAAGTTTAGTTCTGAATTATTTTGGTGTCAGGACGAGAACTATACTGCTCACTAAAATTATTTCATTAGGAGATATGTCATTTGAAAATATTTTTGTGGGCAGTGTAGTTGGACAAGACGGGGATGTTTGATAAACCTGTTGTATATTTAAACAGATACACTTACAATAATTACTAACGATGACTGATTTCATCCCTGAATGCACCACTGATGTTTGTTTTTTCTGATGGATCTTTGATGAATGTCCTCTGTGCTGATCTGAAGTGACTCAGCTAATATACTGCTGAACAAATTAAATATCCCATAACGAAATATCCCCTAATTTCTGTGAGCAGTGTACATAAGCCTAAGGCTAAGGGGCTTGCTAAAGGTCAACCATTGCTTGGCTGGTCTGGGATTAGAACCCCCAAACTTCCAATCATTAGTCCAGTGCCTGCTTACGTAAAGCACCTTTTTACCTTAGTTACGTTGGTAAGGAAATTTGGGTTTACTTATTTATTCATTTATAAGCATATAAGTCAAATATCCATCCATCCATTCATCCGCCTAATCCATACGGGGCCAGCCGGTGCTCACCCGGCAACTCTGGGTGCAAGGGCAGGAACAACCCTAGACAGGGTGTCAATCCATCTGAGGGCACACACGCAGTCACACACTAAAGGCCACTTTTTTAGAGACACCAATTAACCCAACACTGTGGGAGGAAACCGGAGTACCCAGAGTAAACCCACACTGACACGGGGAGCACATGCAGACTCCACCCTGTGATTAAACCCGGGTCCCTCTTGCTGTGAGGCAGCGGTGCTACCCTGCATTTATATACCCAATACAGAATATAAAGGGCAAAACGTTTAACAGAAATCATGCTGGTTGCCATGGCAGCGACTTTTAAAATAAAAAAAAAAGACAATTTAAAAGTGCCTTAATGATTTTTAACCAAGATGGAAAAGACAAAACTGTAAACAAACAAGTCAATGATGACAACAACAATAATGAATTATAATATTTTTCATTTTATGTTTTCCTTTTACTTTAAAGAGGAAGGAAAAACCTTCAAAGACTCGGTGGTTCGAGAGGTTTTGTATCCCTTAAATCATTTAAAGGAGAGCCTTTATGCAAAACTTATTTTGATTACTTATGGGACATTCGATACTGAAGGGAACAGTTAAGGGTTTATCTTGAATTCCCTTAAGAAAGCCCTTGAGTAACACTTAAGCCATTTTTTTCTGCAGCACTCACTTTGAATTTAAGAGATTTTTAAAGGCAATTTTAAAGGAAGATTACATTTAAGGTGTTTTATTCAAAAAGGGCACAGAGCCGCAACAACCGGGGCCGGCTTAAATAACATTAGCATAGTGTATTGTGGTTTTGAACTAGTACTAATCTTGGTGGTCCTGTTTCCTAGACCCTTAACCTTCGATTTAATGTTCAGGCATGGTCCTGTGTAGCCGTGTAGCTTTCCATATCCACTCACTTACATTATAAATCACCTAGATCATAAGGTAGCCCCCTTTACACCCTGCAGAAAAGAAAAACAATGACCTCCTCTCCATAACAGTCAGCCGTCGCTCTTAGGACATCGGTAGGATTGGTAATAACAGGTGACAGAAGATAGCACTAGTTCTCCACCTTGGAGGTTATTTGTAGCTTGCGAGACATGAAACTGCGATCCAAACTTCAGTATTTGCTTACAGACACTGCAGTGGCGAGGCTGATAAGGACAGGACACTCTGTAAGAAGAGACGAAGGCGAAAACCACAAGTGTCAGACATTCGTCTGAGACGGCAGAACCTCAGGGACCACGGTCACTGCGTGGTCTAACCGGCTGATGGGTCAATGTGTTGGCAGATCCCGGGTGTGATCTTTCTGTGTCTGAACAGCATGGGATTGGGGTGATAGGTGAAAGGCTCGGACCGGATTGAGTGTATGTAGGACCGTAAAGGACGCTGGGCTGATAAGCACGGTCGGTAATGGGGTGTCCGGAGTGGCAGATCAATGACCTGTGCTGCCTTTCACCTGATGGCTTCAGGATCAATTGTCGCGTTACGCATGACTGAGTAGGAACACGGCTCACTGAGCATCCCGGCCAGAGTACTGTCTGCCTCCGACACCTCACAGGAAGCGAGGGAGGAACAGGAACAGAGGCGATTTGGGCGATTTTTCAATTATTCTGCAAGCCAGGGTACTTTTATGTATGATGTCCTGGTGGTCTCTAAGTCATTTGTAAAGACAAATAAATCGGCGCGATCAACACGCTGGCTGTGTTAAATAAGCAACAAGACGAACACAAGATGGGAGGAGTCAGTCCTGAGTCTAAAAATGGACTGGTGATGCGTTGTGGACAGAGCATTGAAGCTCATTTTGTTTTCTGCTGATGTTTGGCACCTTTGTGCACATCGATGAATTGAACGTCTGATGACTTATGAGTTTGCGATGTAATCGTTACTGAAAACAAATATTCAAAAATGTAAATGTGATATCATTAGGAATGCTGCTGTAGGTTAAACTTCAAAAAGGTCACCCCAAATCACCCCAAAAAGGTCCCGGGTCCGATCTCAGGGTCCTTTCTGTGTAGGGTCTGCATGAGTTTACTCCGGGTACTCCAATTTCCTCCCACAGTCCAAAGACGTTTGTTTGGTTAATTGGTGTCTCTAAAGTACCCCTTAGTGTGTATGTGTGTGTGTGTGTGTGTGTGTGCCCCCTACGACGGATTGGGTTGCCCTTGCCCTTGCGCCCAGTTGCTGGCCCGCAACCCCGGGTGGATTAAGCAGACGATAATGGATGGATGAATACATTCTACTTGACTTTATTTGATAAGATTGTACTTTACGTGATTTTAATTTCGCTGCATTATATTGCATTGCATTTTTATTACATTATATTTTGTGCAGTTTGGCTTGTGCAAAAACTGTCAGAACTGTGCCCATACAATTTTGTCATGGCCCTCCCAAAACACTTCAGTTCATGAAATTTGCCGTCGTTGTAGCTCTTTCACTTGAGCCCTCAAATGAAACGGCAGCAAACGAAGTGATGCTGGTGAAATATGGCCCTTGCTAAAAATATGAATCATTCATTGTATATAAAATCATGATATCTTGGCTGAAGTCCAGATTAAGAGCTATCAGCACAGGAACACATTGCTACCCAGCTCTCTCTGAGCGCCACGTTGACCCCCGAGTAAAACAATCAAAGACGCGAAGTTCAATTAGTGGGATTGCTTCAAACAAGTAGTAGTTCGTGTATTAATAACACACAGGGTCACCCCCGGAGACTTGCTCACCGTTTAATCGGTGACGCGCTTTATTAAACGGTGCCGCGTTTATTAATAAGACACACGCGGCGTTTAGTAGCAGCCTGAAACCCGGGAGGAAGTCACCAGAGGACGGCAAGATAAAGTTTAATGAAACTTCCTCATGAATTGTTTGTACTACAGGCCAGCGGAGGGACACGGGAAACTGTATCTATGCACTCAAATGCATGTCTGTTACGCTGAAACTGCGCTTCCTAATAGCGCTACGCACGAGACGTGACGTCATGTCCTTAAGTGAGCGCTTAATGATCGCATCGGGTGGAGCTCACCCGTTTAGGTGGCACCTCATTTTCCAATTGCCATCATGGAGTTACCACAGATTTGCTAGGTGGGGAATTTTAGGAGGGAAGGTTATGAGCATGAATTCGGATCCCTGCAGAAATCCTGTCAAGTCAGTCAGCAAACACGTCTCGTTGTTTCAAACTCAACTTGTCACGCTGTGAACAGATCCTGTCGAGACGGCACAAATCAGATACATAACCATCGTTTGTGTGTGTGTGTGTGTGTGTGTGTGTGTGTGTGTGTGCGCGCGCGCGTGTATGGGTGTGTGCAGGAGAATTTGTGGCTGGACAGTGTTTCTCTCCTGATTAAAGACTCGCTGGAGGGTGAGATGCAGATGATTGATAACCTGTCAGGCTCCGTGTTTCATCACTACTCCTCTCCTGCAGTATGTCGAGACTGCAGGTGCCAGCCGGCAGAGGTAACACACGCACGCACGCACACACACACACATACAGACGCACAAAATCAAGATATTCTCATCAGCAAAATGAAGCTGTGCATTTTAGGCTGACCATACACTAGACGACTGTGGAAAAACTTAAAGGTTTTTAAGAGCCTAAAGTCTGACACTGTCTCCCATCTCGAGTTGCGGAGTCGTCCCGGACTGTGACTTTGCTAAGACTGTCCATCCCGCAGGCTCAGTACAACAAGATTTGATGCTTTTATGATTGACGACAACATTCCTTGAACAAAACACCAGTCACCTTGCGTGTTTAAGGCGGGTGTTACGGACACCTTTGCATGAGGATGATCATAAATGCCTGCGCATCGGGTGTGCATGCGAATTCGTAGACTGGGAAGAGGTGGTACAGTGCGGTAAATACCTCACGCAACGTGTGGAACATGGATCACAAAGCACCTATTAAATTGCATTTGTGCATGCCAAAGGCCGTAGTGTGAAGGAAGTAGCTGAGTCGGCAGGTGTGTTGGAGCGTAGGGTCACACGGGTGTGCCGGCAGGATTTAACCCCACTGAGAAACTTTGAGTCGGCGAGAGGACATGTGAACGTTTGGACGATTCGGAAATGAGGGTTCGACCCCAGAAAGCATTCTGTCATTGGACAGTGGTGGTTCAGACTTGAGGTTGAAGTTGCACTGAACCTTAATTGCTTGTGCCTTGTATCAGTCATAGGTGACTCTGGAAAAGGTCGTAAAATGTTATCTTTGTTATTTGTTATCTAGAATCATTTGATTGATTTCATTATTAGTGTGCGTTTTTCTTTCGTACTCTTAACAGTCTGAGGTACACTAAAGTGACTTCCGTTTCTGTCTGGCTTCCTTTTCGTGCTTCAGCACATTTCACATCAAGCTCCTGCACTTATCGAATTCACTCCATTGACCTGACAGGCCTATAGTCGAGAGATTTTCTCGCCGCCCCCAAAGGGGTCTGGCTGAGGCTAGGTTACTGGAAGCACAGGCTATCTAAAATTAAGATTCCGTGACCTGTAACTGCAACGTTCCTCCATCACCTCCGTCTTCCTCCTGGAGCGGCTCGTCTTCAGTTTCACACCTGAGCCTGCATAGAGGTGTTGAACATAGCGCAGACGCGCGAGTCGTTATGCAAATGCATGCAAATAAAGTTACGTTCGGAAATCCAATGCATATGCGCTTACTTGTTCTGCTGGAAGAGCGATAATTCACAATACCCACTCTGAGACAGCAGGACATCTACACCTTTAGCTTAATTAAAGTCAGGGTCTATGAATAAACATGAAACTGAAAACTGGAAATGCCATCATGTTCTGCTTCCATCCTGGCTAGTTACCGGGATAGCTAAGAGCTAGCAAACCAGATACTTTTCTCAAAGGTGCACACCAATGGGATTCAGGAGCTGATTTTGAATCTGGAACGGCCATAATGTAAAATGCAGTGCAGCAGTTAAAGAGAACTCCTCACAGACAGATGAGCAGATCAGCTAGCGCCCATATTTAAACAACAAAAAAATCTTTAGTCTAATAAAATTAAAAGAATCTGCTAGAGGTTTAAAAGCAAAATGTTATATTGCAGCTTTACAGCAACTTAAATAACCAAGTGAGTGTATATATATATATATATATTTTTTTTTTTTTTCGAAGAATAACAATTCTTATTTTATTATTATTATATATTCTTTTTCGAAGAATAACAATTTAACATAATGTGTACTTTTCTTGTCAAGTTTAGTCTCTGTGTGTAAAAGTAGGACAGCGCTCTCTGGTGTTCATAAAATACTATTGCATTAAATGGCAAAAACACATAATCCAATTAAACGATGCACACTGTCCCTGTTTTCTATTGCGACTCATTGTTATAACTTTAATTATTTACCTTCTCGTTTTGCTAACCATCTCCTGTACGTAAGGTGTACGGGTGGCACAGCAGTGACCCCACCCCACCACCGCTATGACTCGGGTTCGAGCGTCTACCAGGTCAGATAAGAGGCAAAAATGATTCACTGTGCCCAAGGAAGGGAGAGTTGGACAGCGTCGACCAGACAGAGTCCTGTGACGGTGTACTTTAGTGTACAGGCCTTACCTGGGCCAGGTCCTCCATAATCCTGAGCAGAATAAAAGGTCGAAATGTGAAAAAAAAATTCTATAGGACCTTACAATCACGTATGTGACCGTCCTGCCTGTATGTCTCTTACGTGTTATTATTTCATCAGATCCGACTGGCTGAGGTGGAGCAGGCCTCTTTGATGTCGGAGCAGCTCTCGGACAAGTCATCATCACCGGCACTTCCTGATGACCTCAGTCTAGATGATCACAGTGTGTACCAGCTACTCGTAAGAGACAGCAAGGTATCTTTGCCCAGGACTCAATGATTATTTCCACGTGATTGTGTGCATGTACAGAGCAGGGACGTGCAGTGAGGAGAGGCAGTGCCTGAGCTCCTAGATGAGCTTTTTCTCTCCCAGAAAGGCACAACGAGAGGTCTGCCTCACCTTGGATTGCGCAATCCCATCTAAATCGAACTGAGGGTT
Organism: Parotocinclus haroldoi; assembly: GCA_034779995.1. Classification (NCBI taxonomy): domain Eukaryota; kingdom Metazoa; phylum Chordata; class Actinopteri; order Siluriformes; family Loricariidae; genus Parotocinclus; species Parotocinclus haroldoi. The sequence goes on along the minus strand of JAUZST010004502.1, from coordinate 7,374 downwards.
GGGAATAAGCATGTGCATCTGTCTCGCATTGTTTAACAAATGAATATGTGAACGCTATTGAGAGCAAAGGCTGTCGGTGGCACAGTTGTGTGTAAGAGCTGCTTGAAAATTGAACTGGTTCTTCCTTGGTCCATACGTCTTTCCACTAAGTGACAGTTGCCTCCAGAACGACTTACAACTCATACAGTCTTACAGTTCAAGCAGTTGTGGGTTAAGGGCCTTGCTCAAGGACCCAGCTGTGGCAGCTTGGCAGATGTGGGATTTGAACCCTGGACCATCAGGTCCAGAGTCCGGTACCTTAACCCGCTAGGCTATCACAGCCCAAAAAGCCTTAATAATGCGATAATCAATAGGAAATTCATTGCCTGATCAAGCCGAGTTATTGAGAATGTAATAATTACTATCCTAGAGATTCGTGACTTTGCACACCGAAATTTTTACTAATGTAAAAAAAAAAACAAATAAAGGACACACGTGGGCCTATATTAACACAGTGTTTGAAACTGTCCGACTGCAAGACGGCAAAAATTGCAAGACGCAATTTTTTATCTGAGCTTGTTTTAATTTCTGCCTTGTTTGGATGCGTCAAATCAGGCTGACCAATCAGAGCTCGGTTGCCAGGCAGAACAGCTCATCCTGCTAAGCATCAGAGCACAAGCGCTTATAGGACAAGCAAGCGCCTGATTCTGAAAACATGAATTAAAGATGGGCTCCCCCTTCACCTCACTAATATGGAGCCACATTAGATCCCAAGAACCAAGCCTTACTTTATTTAAATGTAACCGCAATAAAATGCTACCGCTCAGGCGGAAAAAGCGCCCAAATATATCTGAGCCTACCTTTTTGACCCATGAGACACTGCTGTGATCTCTTAATATGTGAGCTGCCTAAGTAATGTCCAGTTACATAAATTAATTCCTGATTAGTCAATCGATTCGTGCTCAGTTACATAATGAGCTAATCAGTGGTCCATTATTGGTGAATTATTTCAGATTTTAGGCACATCGCCCAGGTGACGATGCTTGTTGTCACATTTGCTCTGCTTTATTTTTGTTAAATCGTCCCTGATTTGATATCCGCTTCATAACGAGGAAGATGGATGTGGTAAAGTCAGTCATTATTTTTTCTAATTCTTTTTAATTGATGCATGTCTTTCCACAGACGGAGAAACTGATTTGAATAAAACGAATCAGGTTCTGACAGGAACCTGCCTTTGTGGTAGAGCTTCAGGTCTTACAGCATGCAACAGTGACGTGTGGAACATGCTAGTGTTAGTGAAGCTTCTAGGCTAATATCAGCTCCCTCTTCGGTTTTAGCTCATATGCTAATTAGCATACAGATGAATCTGTACATAAGCCTGCATGCAAGTCGGGCTTTGCAGTGGAGGAATGTTAATATGCGTAACCTTTTCGCCTCACAGGTCTGAATGCTAATGCTATTTGCTGGCGTCAGTGCTAACACCGAGCTCTCTAAATGTCCACAGGAGGAACGAGGAAGCAGCGAATCTCAGAGCTTAGAAGAGCTTCAGGCCACGCCGAGGGAAAGCAAGAGGTCTCATGGCAAAAGTCGAGCTCCCAGCATGGGGAGCGAAAGTGGGGATGGGCTTCCTGATTCAGGCCTTCAAAAACAACATGAATCAGTCTCACATTGCTGCTTGCTAACTCATAGCCAAGGTTAGCCATAGCCACAATATAACAATAGTGTAATTGGCCATTTTCATGGTTACCTGCATTTATTTAAGAAATCAAAATAACGGTTTTGTATTTTGGAATGCATTGTTGTAGTGTTGCATGTGCCCCAGAAAAATAATCTTGTGCCCCACTAAAAGTATGGGGGTAAAATTTTGTGCTGGATGGCTGAGCAGAACAAACACTACATTTCCCATAATGCACCAGCATTTTTCAAGAGCCTACGGTGCTAAACCGTTCAGTCACAACTAATACAACAAGCGGACTGGAAGTGTCAAAAAGTGATGAGACTTGATTGAGATTTGTTCATTTTATGTAATAAAAAATGAAAAAATAGATTTACTTGACATTCTTTATTAACAATTATACGATATATTAATAGATACAAAACTATTTCAGTGTCTGTGTTGGTTCTCAGTGTTCCAGGTCATGTTAGTCCAGAGTCAGCCAGACTTTTGTTGTTGTTGTGTTGACTTTGTTGGCATCCGAAAGGCTTCTTCCATTATAGTTGGTCATATATTTTCGGTTCTCACAGCATTTCAACTAAAAAAAAATTTCGGTTCTCGTAGTTTGTTCGCTACTTAAAAAAAGTTCGGCCATGTGCCTCGTCTCAGCCAGTGTACGGTGATTCAGTAATTCTTAATCAAGGCAGATATCTTATATTTCTTTATTTTCACATTTACAAGTCGCCACATTTACAAATAAGTCCCCGTGGGATCTCAAAAGGTTAGTAATGACAGCCAACTGAAAGGAAAACACGAACTGAATTCTCTGGATCACTTTTAGGCGGCAGTTATATGCCAGTTTGAGCAACATGACAGTAAGAACACAGTCTGAATTCAAACCACCATGGCTGAGTAAAGCACTCTGGTTGTAATGCAAGGCAGACCCGCCAAGTAACAAAGCTAATTCCAGTGGTCTGCTAATAAGACTTTCAGCCAATCACTCCCAGTGTGACGTACCAATCACAATGTCGTCCATGATTCTGGACTAAAGGTGCACAAATATGCATTTTTCTCCCTGCTTTGAGGATCTCTGGGCTTTGTGATGGCTGTCAGTTAGCGTAGCACAGTTGGTGGGCCATTAGCCTTTGCTTTTGCTTTACTCGCCGTTTGTGGTGACTCACTGCCTGTTAGATTGAATGTGTTCGCTGACTGACGGTCTCAGTGTGTGGTATCTCACTCTCGCTGTTGTGTTACTGTCTACTAGTAATGTGTTTTATCCCTTTGGGCTGATGTCCTGCTGGCTGTGCCCACAGCAGATGGTGGTCGAGGCAGCAGTAGCAGCAGAGGGGATGGCAGGGCACGGTCTCCTCTCTTTCATCTCCCAGCAGAGTTCTTCCACCCTGCCACAGCGGCGCCAAAGGGAAGCCTGGCATCAGGCATGGCACAGACAGGGCTCAGTTCCAGACTCACCTCGCCGGCCTCTTGGGCGTCTCTACGGTCCCCTGGAGCCAACAGCAGGGTGATGGGCTCACAGGTAATAGGACGAACATATTCACAGAAACTTTAAGTCCAAACTTAAACAAAGAGCATTTCTCTTTTGACATCTATTCAGTCTACTAAAACGGTATGTTGAGTTCTGGAGAGGTTTGTAGACATGGCATGAGGACAGGAAGGGGTGTTATTGGCCTCTGATGTGGTCTGAGTAACGGTTGGAGGGCTGGAACTGATGATGGAAGCACAGCTTTAGAGGAAAGTACCAGAAAAAGGTGGTGTCGGAAGGAGAGCGTCGAAAGAGAACAGAATACGTAGTTAGTTGTTAAAAAAACTAGTCTATTAACAGAACACATTGGACCACTACTACCATGAGACTCTGGCTGCACTGATTATAACATCTGAACTAAAAGGGAAAGAACAAGAAGGTATCAGAGCCACATAAGACATGAGCAGCCCACCTCCCCAGAGCTAATCTGCCCAGCAACATGACTCAGTCAATACTAGCATACTCAAGTACCAGACCTTTAACATTGCCCTCTGTTAGATGTTAGATGTTTGATGCCCAGCTGATTCCAGAATAGAAAGTAGCTTTGGCATGTTCTTTTTGGTGACCTTGCCTCTTGAATGTTAAGTAACTGACCTTTATCTTAATTTCAGCCTCCCTCCCACAGCGAGTCATTGCTAGCCATGGGAAGTTCTGAAGGCAGCCTGCAGACCACGCTGGAGAAAGGTACAAGCTTCAATTTTTCTCCCCTTCGGGACCGGTCTCTCCCCTCGCCCCTGCTCTGGAATCGGCCTGACGAAATGTCTTCAAATCACAGCCAAGGGTCACGCCCAAACCAGACCAGCATCACTCTTCAAGCCACCAGGGGGCACCAGCGGAGCCGAAGCAATTATGCCAGTGCAAGTCCCAGCTCCGTTAGGTTCGACTCTACGGACCCTTCAGTTGAGGACATGGCGATACGTGGATCATCGAGTCAGGCGTTCAACAGCGAACATTTGTCTGAGACTCTCAGTAGTTTGTCCCTGTCCTCCCTCCTCGTGCCCGGCTCGCTGGTGCCAACTCTGGCCAAAAAGTGCAACAGCACCGGGAGCTTAGAACAAGGAAGCGTATCGGTGCGAAAGAAAAATGGACGTATGGACCAACAGCAGTGTTTCGCAAACCCATGGACAGAAAAGAAAAACGGAAGGGATGGGGAGGATGCGATTACAAGTTTAGGGGTCAAAAGCTCCAGCCAAAATATGGACGCCAGCTCTCGCAAGAACAGATGAAACGTGTCGGTCTTGTGGTTACCTCATCTCAAGTGCATCTCAGAACGATGCCTGAACCCCACTTAGTCTTTCATTTGTGACACTTGCGTATTTTGTGTAGCCACGACTGGAGGGCAGAGGTGGACAAGGAACAGATGCTGCACCACATGTTGGCTAGGTCACATCTAGGTAACGTCTCCGGAGAACAAATCAGAGCTGGCTGAGGTACTCATCTGGGCATTAATATTACTAAATGGAGCAAAACCAACCGGATCTAATTCTCAAGGATTCAAACAAGTAATCATGCAGGCGACGAAAAGGTTAGGTTCACTTTCACGATTGTTTTTGCACGTGAAAACTGGACTGCCTTCATGCAAAAGGTGACATTTCAGGAAACAAGCCTCACGTCTGACGGTCTGTAATGATGCGGGACTCAAGAGAGGATTTTTACAGAAAAGGTAGCAATGATCAAACTCTTAGCCAACGAATCCTCGAATCAAAGACAAACTGATCATTTTCTAAACGTGTCCCTCGGTATTAGATTTGTGTCAATGTGTGACGTATTCATTATTCTTTTTAAAAAAGGAGGGCTAATTTAAATAGGTAATTCAGTAGCTAGAAATCTCTGGAATGTGTACCACGAGTCAAACCTGGACAGGATGTTTGGGCTGTTTGAGTGTCTGATCTGGGACATGATGGGATATTTGAAAGAAAAGTTTCAGATCCAGGCGAATAAATGCGCTGAGAAAAGTGCGGAGCAGCTGGACCGAAAATGTCTCTGTGACTGTCCACAGGATGTTCCGTTTCGGATGTGCATGAAAGCTAACCTACCACAGAGATGTCATAAATGAATGATTTATTTTTACAAATAGAGGAGAACTTTTTCCATGGACGTTTTATTTACCTTTTTCTCACACGCATTTGCAGTTTATATGTTACTACCCTATGTTATTAGCCAAATATACATCTAATGATTGATTCTGAGCAAAAGTTAAGGGTCTGATAGCTACGTATGGGTGATATGACAATATAAGCTTCTACTATATGGCCAGTTTTGTTAATGCCCAAACATTACATCCAAAGCATGAGCTCTGGCTCACTTTTTTAAGGTGTTTTAAGGTGAGGGTCAAGGTTCTATGTAAATGCACAGGGTAGAAAGTTGAACTGAAACCTGTAAAGGATTATATATTGAGCATAGAAGGAGTCACTGGGGTATTAGTACAACCCATTCAACTGCCACTGTTTATCAAGGGGGAATCCAGTATATAACCAGCGTATTTATACGCTCAGATCGGGCCAATCGGATGTGCGAGGAAACCAGGGCACGCCCTTGTGGACAAGGAGAAGGGATGCAAACTCCACACAGAAAAGGGCTCAGGGCTCTCCACCCTGGAGCCAGACCCAGTGAGGTGACCACCGGACCACCTTGCTGAAACAGCAGAGCTTACTAATTAGAACGGGTGTCCACAGACTTTTGTCCACATAGTGTGTACTGAAGTGGACATTTATAGAATGCTCCGCTCAATCTCCGCTTTGTGAGCAGAACGTTGACTCGGTGGGTAGCACCGCTCCCTCAAAGCCTAGCGGGCTCAGTCCCAGGTTGGGCGAGTCTGCATGTCCTCGCCGTGTCTGCATGGGTTTACTCCGGGTACTCCGGTTTCCTCCCACAGTCCAAAAGATACTGAGTTAGGATAATTGGTGTCTCTAAAGTGGCCCTTAGTGTGCGACTATGTGCGTGATTGTGCATATGTGTGCCCTACGATGGATTGGCGCCCCGTCTAGGGTTGTTCCTGCCCTTGCAGCCAGAGTTGGTGGGCGCCGGTCGGCCCACGACCCAGTGCGGATTAAGCGGCAGATAATGGATGGATTAATCGAATCTCCGCTTTGTATCATTCTATTAAAAAGCTTCACTGACAGAAGTCATGCTGGCTTAGGAAATACCTTTTCATCTCGTTTTTATAAATATATGCTTATAAATCCTGCTAACCCTAACCCAACCATGCACACATCCTGGAACTGGGGGAATTTAGATACCCCACAGTGTGTGCACGGTTCAGTTCTGTATACTTCCCAAATCCATCAGCAAATAAAATTGAAGAGTTTTTAAAAACATGATTATGAATAAGAAAAAAATATTAAATATCCAGTAACCTTAGTGGCTCTCGTAAAAATAACTCGTGAACATAAATTGTGGCGTCATTTTTCTCTAACTTGATATCATATTGTCATCTTACCCAGTGCTAGCTACATAACATTTTTTTTTTTGGTCAGGTGAAAGAAGCTAAATACTGAGCATTGTTAATAATTATTGGTTACTCGCTGCGTGTGCTTTTTAATTTTGATGACATAGCTTATTATTATTTTCAGGTGCAGCCTTGCTTCTTGTTTATGATTTAACATAATGCCATGGATGTGTTATTTATTTCAATATTTATTTCTTTACGTTCAAATGAAATCAAGTAATTATTTTCTTCGATTCAAAATGCTCGACTTTAGGGGAAAAAATAGCTGTTAAATAAAAGGACTGACTCCAATATTGCACTCAAACGTTGTCGTTGCTCTGAAGTTTCACCTTGGTGGACGTGATGGTGGAAAGCTAGGCTATTTGCTAGCTCGCTAGCTTTGTATAGAAATGGCCAAGGAGCTGCTTCTGCTGAAAAGTTGGATTTACTGGGATATTTATTTTAAAATATCCTTATTTTTTGTGAGCAGTATAGGTTTAGCTCAGTGGTTTGGTCAAGGCTGTCAGGTTTGTTTGTTTATTTTGTCTTACTTAACGTCGCTATCCATTTTTATCCATAGCTATGTATACACACTCAAATCGATGCCAATTTAGAGACACAAATTAACCTAACACACATGTCTTTGGACTGTGGGAGGAAACCCGAGTACCCAGAGTAAACCCACGCAGAGCCGGGAAGGACATGCAGACTCCACACAGAAAGGACCCAGGCCGCTCCACCCTGGGATTGAACCCGGGACCTTCTTGTTGTGAG
>JAUZST010004501.1:0-16275 GCA_034779995.1 Parotocinclus haroldoi | reverse complement strand
CGGTGGGATTCGAACCCACGCCCCCGAAGAGACTGGAGCCTTAATCCAGCGCCTTAGACCGCTCGGCCACGCTACCACGTGCACAAGGCTTGAAAAGTTCATCTGTAAGCATAAACAAACAGCCATTTTAGCCTTAGTAGCAGGCGAGATTTAAATAATGTATACGTTTTCATTGTTTCCAGATTCCTCAGATATAGCGTATGTAACAAATAATTAAACCCCAACATGACATGACAACATGAGCCTTATATATAGCCTTATATATATTATTTCTTATTGGGAACTCCTTCATTAGTTCTGTCACAGTGTAAGGCTTCTTATACAGTATTTACTGGTGTAGCTTGCAAATGTGGTGCAGGAGATTTTAATGCATGATGATGAGTCTTTTTTTTGTTTTTTGTTTTTTTTTTAAATAAATGCATTTTTCAGTTTTGTGTCGTCTAGGTATTCTAAAAAACTATCATGCTTGTTACTGTATGATGGTGAAGAAAAGACCATCATGGTTATTTGGTATACTGGTATGCTAGTCTAGTAGCCTTATCAGCAAGTCTATAAGAGCTCATAATAATACTAATACTAATAATACTAATAATTACACATTTTTCATAAGCGCCTTTCTTTAAAATAGGAGAAGTTAGGGGCTCCAGAGGTACAGTACAAGGCTTAGCTGCTTTTATGTATTTAGAAACCAAGTTCACCAACCATTGGGTGACCACAGGAGAAAAAAGAAGGAACTACAGAAGAATCTGGTTAATTTGACCACCGGTTAATGGGACCAGTCGCTAATTCGTACCATATCCTAAAGTACCGAAACAAATCCTATTATATACGTGTAATGTTATTCCGCTTATTTGGACCAAAACTTTGCTTAATCGGACCAAAGAACGTGAGAAGCGAATAAGAAAAAGAAGCCGCAAGTCACCACTTAGAGCGGATGCAAAGCGGATCAGCGAGATATGGGAGGGTTTTTGGGATCCCCGGGAGAATTTATGCTTTTATCAAAGGTCAGGAAATCCGTTGTTCATGCAGGCCGTCAAGAGAAGGCGTCAGATCACACTGGATAAGTTCTTCAAACGTTGACTGGAACTTAGTAAGAACTTGTTTTTTACAGTATTATGCTTCGCATGCTGAGTATCTATACATTATGTTGTAGATCGTTTTGAAAAACTTGGTTGCTAATTTATTTTTCAATGAACAAAGTTCGTAAGCAACAGTAATGTTTGTTTAACCGGACCAGCCGGTTATTAGGACCAAAATGATCACGTCCCGATGTGGTCCGATTAACTGGATTTGACTGTACTGATGAATATCCATAATCTTATTTAAGAAGCTAAGAAGGTTTAAACAAAGTTCAGGAGATGGTGTTATCAGAAAGCTAGAAGCTGGCTTCAAAAGTTTCTTACTAGTGGAGAAAAGGGACACAAGGCCAATATGAACCAACCTGTAGCAACATGGAACAGCAGTTTTTTAAAGCTGGGTGTGGAAGTTCATTCCGTCACATCTGAGGTACTGGGAACGCAGGCAGTAATCTCATTTAAATCAGGTTTCAGCCTCACAGAGTTTGAGCTCTTTTGAGTTTCTCTGAGCAGGCAGACTTTTATTACTGTACTCTCTAAATACTCTGGTTTATTTTTAATGAGTAACAAATATATTATTAATCCACCATTAACATTTGTACAGTATGTTACAAACCCAACACAGACATTTATTGAGTGTTTGTAACTGTAAAGTCCAGCATGCTGTACAACAGTACATTTCTTTATTAAAAGGTACCATTATTCCCTGTATAAACCCAAATGAGCTTCTTGTTGATAAGTGGAAGGTGAAGGTAGAGGCAAAATACTTTTTAGAACAGAATCTACATCAGTTATGTCACACTGATCCACTCACATGGTTCAGTTTGATTTCCTAGGTTTAATTTTCAGCTCCCCATTCCTTTGGATAGCAGCAAGAGGGATTTAAGTACCAGTGTTATGGCAAAAAATCAGATACCAAAGTTTGACATTCCAGTGGTATAAATTTTTAAAGTAAGCTTATGGTACACACTGGCATACTAAAGTGCTTAAATAATGAATCCATGACCATTTTCTGTAGATTTTATTAAAGAGACTAACGTGTATTTGAACAGGTAATATGCATGGCAACATGATCACGATTCCTAAAAGTACCATGACCACTCCAGAAAGACTAGACAAACAAAATGGACAGACAAAGATAAAAAGACTATACAAAGAATATGACAAAGAAGGGTCATAAAAACAAAGAAAAATCCCAGTGCTGGAGGAGACACATTCAGACTGGAAAGAAAAATCAGCGAAGGTCAGCGTTAAAATCTCCTGAATCCTACACTTAGTAACTTGTGTGTACTGGATTCAATCTTGACAGCAGGAGTAGACTGGACCGAAAGCCGATTAAGGGTGTATCAGGGTTATTGCGAAGGCTGGCACGTAGGGGGCAGAAGTCTGCGCGAGTTAGCTTTCACCCAGGGATGCTCCATGACACTCTTCAGAGGCAGACGCATAGCGGGACTGTGTCTCAGCAGCTTGGAGATCAGATCACGAGCGCCTTCCGATACCACCTTTGGAAACTGCAGATCCACCTGGTTTAGACAGAAGCAAAAAAGAGGCAGTAAGATCCTGTAACGACACGTCCATTAAATATGACCAGGGAACATTTCTGCACAATTCACTCACAAAGACATAAGATCCAAGGCCTCCGTTCCTAAACGTATCCAGACAGAACATCTTTTCTAAGGGTGTACTGAAATATTCTTAGTTGAAACACCGAATTTTGAATAAACTGATCCAAAAGTCAGTGATGAAAGTGAAATTATTTCCACATAGCTGACCTTCAAACTGTGACTGCAATGGTCGTATCCTGGAGATACACTTATCTGGCTGTATTAACAGCCACAGGTCACTACGTGTACGCAAGGCTACACTGGCAGCACCTGACATTTTCACAAGATTCTTATGCTGTACAGCCGAAATGTAAACATAAATAGCTATTAAATCATTTAAACAGACGGTAAAATAATTCTAGGTAAGCAAAATAAGACGACGCAACAACTATCTAATTAACAGTTGGATAACTTGGACGTTTATGATACTGAAAAGGCTAGCACACCTTGGTAATGCGTTTGTACGTCTCTGTGTGGGTGGCGGTCTGAAATGGAGGATCTCCCACCAAACACTCGTAGCACAGCACGCCGATGCACCACAGATCCACCTTCTCATCATGACTGTGCCCTTCCACCATCTCAGGGGGCAGATAATCCAATGTACCACACATGGTGCGACGCCTACACACACAAACAAAATGCAGTACATTATATCAATAAAACAGTAAAACCTCTTATCTTACAGTTCAGTTACCTGCCACTTTTTCTCTGCTAAAGCATCGACATAGGTTCGACGCTCACTCACGTACACTAAATACAAGCCAGTAAATAGTTTGTATTTCTTCCATACACCAAGAGGAGTCTTTAGTAAACGTAAGAGTGATGTTAAATGTTTGTTTATCCATTTCATTAGTCTTTTAGATTTATTTCTCAACGAGTTACTCTATACAATGTCTTTTTAGTTCATATTTGAGTGTCTGGAAAGGATCAATTGGAGTTCTTTCTTGTGGGAACTATGGCTTCATTTACTGTTAATTTCAGTTATAATTAGACACTTTATAACTGATTATGGATGAAAACTGAGGTTCCACTGTTATGATTCCTGTAAAATAACTTGTTTAATTTATTTTTCAATACATTTTATATTTAACAATTCCAGCACTAACGGCTACAATTATGGCAGGATTTAGGTCATGACCATGACTACAAGCAAAGGACCCTAACCAGGACCTAGGTGGTTCATGGAGGGTTGTAATAAGGTTCTATTCAGAGCTATTTTCCATCTTCATTAAAAGTCATGTGTTAACTGATTGCTTAATATTGTCTTATAAGGCCACGATCATTCCCTGAACCACATGCACATATTAAATAATGTTAATTTTATATTACATATACATACAGGCACTCAGGTAGTAGAGTGGCAAATTAGTAGCCCACTGCCGCACGGCAGATCAGACTCCGCTATGCTCAAGCATTTTTTGTTTTTCAGTGGGAGTGACAGTCCCGACAATTCCATCTTAAGTAGGATTTTCTTAAACAGAGAATAGATCAAAAGCATCAGGTGCTGGTCTTATCAGGGCCGAAGACGTATTATGGGCTGTGTTTTACCGTAGCGATGGCGCGTGGACAGACCAGCCAAAATCAGCAATCTTGAGCTCTCCCCTGAAGCCCAGCAGCAGATTTTCAGGTTTAATGTCCCGGTGGATGACCTTCTTCTCATGGCAGTACAGCAGAGCATCTGAGATCTCCTCCATAAACTACATAATCACATAAAGTATTCAAACATCACCCCTAATCCCCATGTTTTTAAAGAGCTGTGATGAAGTGTGAAAGGGCTGTTGGGAAAACTGACCGTGGCTGTGCGGTGGTCATTAAAGCGGCCGCAGCGCTGGAGCTCTTTATACATCTCTCCTCGTGATGCGTACTCCAGGATGAGATAAACGCGCGTTGAATCGTGGAAGTAATTGTAGAAGCGCAGAATGTTTGGATGCCTAAACACAGGACATGACAGTCAGCTTCACCATTTCAACCCATAAACAAACATCCAGTGTTATAACAGACAGAACAATAAACGACTGATTACATATCAATTATATTAGTTAGTTTTCAATTGTTTTCCACGTCAGACCTTTTCTCTCTCTTCAGCAAGCCCCCAAACCAACCAGAACGCGTTTCTATTTAGAAAGCACTGAGCCATGTTATTTCTATGTCCTTCAACAGTCTATGCTTGCACATCACTTGTGACAAGCTCAGTTTTAGGTTTTATTAGGGCGATTCAATTAATATCTTAACTCGCATTGGAACGCGTTTCAATACCGCACTCTCCTGGAGTCCTGGTAAACCGATCAGAACAGAATTGTTATATAGGGGTGGGGAAAAAAAATTCCAATTTTTGATGCATTGCGATTCGGACGTTCTGAACGATTAACAAACGTCAATAATCGATCACTCTTGCATCTGAACATGTAGACCAGCTTCTGTTCTTACACAAGAACATTAAAGCACTCACTAATTGAGCTCTGTAACGTCTATTTTGACTTTAATATTCTTCAAGTATCCGTTTTCGCTTTCTTTGTGCCTTTCTCCGTTGCGATTCTCTCAGTTTCGCTTCAAAAAGTTTCTCGCTTTTGACTTTTAGACCCGATTTGACGGTGTGTGTTGTGCGTGGGGGAGAGAAAGATCTAGGCAATCATTGGCTGCTGGAGTTAAGCCCTGCTACATCAGCAAAGAATGCCACTTTTTTTTTTTACCCAGATAGAAAAAACGGAAATGGTCACACAAACAGGGAAGCTGTATGTTTATTGTTTTCTCATATCAGCGAGTTCTAACGATTATGCCTTTTAATAATGAGGCTTAGAGTCAGACTGCTAAATTTTTTGAAGCAAAAGCGAGACAGAGAAGCGCAACAGACAAAAGTCGCGAAGAAAGCGAAAACCAATACGTCAAGAATATTGAACTTAAAATAGACAAGTACAAAGAAATATTTTGTTTACAAATCCGTTTTTATTACAAAGTGTACATTTTTGGTTACGGGTTTTTTGGTTATCAAAACTTTAGGATCTATTTTGACACCATAGAATTGTTTCATGTAGTCACATGGAAAAGAAAAAAATCTGTATAGAAAAAAAATTAATCGAGATGCATCGATAATCGTAAGTGAGGTGCCTAGAGATTAGAACCTCTATTGTTATATGCCCCATATGATTCCGTTCTATTTCAGTAAGAGTTTTAGAAGAGCCTACATCTGACATGAGGTCAAAAATGTTTTTCTCCTCCACCCAAAAATCTGGTGCAGCTCCCATTAAATCAGATTTTTATATATTACACAAAGCGAGTCAAAAACAGAAAGTCGCCCACAAAGACATAAACACAAACCTGAGGTGAGACTGGATCTCAATCTCTCTCCTGAGCTGGTGTTCCACTGCCTCTTTTTCCATTTGAGATTTGAAGAGCACTTTCAGAGCCACGATTGCCTTCAGCTTTTTCTCCCGAGCCAAATACACGTTTCCGAACTTGCCTTTTCCCAACGGGCGACCAATATCAAAGTCGTTAATGGTGAACTTCCTGCACACAGACAGGGTGTCTACATTAAGAGATGAAGCCAATATCTTCTAAAAACAATTTACACAACTCCCTCATAACAGTGTAACTTAAAGCATAAAGATTTCAGAAGGTCTGGGGAAATTAAATACAATTTATTGATACCAAAGCACCACAAGGCCTGCCACTCATGAAGGAAAGCTATACCATGAGCTGAATAAAGAACTACCATAGTAACCAGTCAGAGGTGTATGGGTGCTACACTTTTGTTACATAACTAACAAATGCACAATCTTATAAAGCTATATAATTAAAACAATTCACTGTTCAGAAATGAATCACATTCAGCCTGCATTCAGAATAAACAACATTAGTTTCAAATATTTATTCTTTAAAAAAAAAATCAAAGAGACTCTACTTTTGTCGATCCAATACAGACTTTAACTTACTTCTGTAAACTGGACTTGACCGGAACTCTGCCAGGGCCTAAAAAAGAAAAAAATATACAACAACTCTTTTTGCCAATTTTCATTTTAATATTTCCAGTGTTCCCCTACATTTATTAATTAATTCTGTAGCAAAATCAGTATTGACTGCCAAATAATTTATTTAGGTTTTAACCATTTAAAACGAGTGAATATAGACTGTAGTTACCCGTCATTGCGCCAAGATTTGAGTCGTCTCTTAAAGATCCTCCCGCCGTCTGTCAAAAATTAAAATTTAGAAATTAATTTAGACAATTCAATATCCTTCCAAAACACAGCCATCCATCCATTATCTTCTGCTTAATCCACACAGGCCAGCCAGTGCCCACCTGGCAACTCTGGGCGCTAGGTCAGGAACAACCCTAAACGGGGTGCCAATCCCTCGAAGGATGCACATACTAAGGACCATTTTAGAGACACAAATTAACCTAAAACATATGTCCTTGGACTGTGTGAGGAAAACGGAGAACCTGGAGTAAACCCACGCAGACACAGAGGACATGCAGACCCCTCACAGAAAGGACCCAGGCCACCCCACCCTGGGCCAATGCGATGCCCACGTAGAATCATTTTTAAACAATAAAAAGTAAAAACAACCCAGACAAACACTGGCTCCCTGTTTATTACTCACAGGAGTTAAATATTTTGTCATTCACTCTTTATTTGACCTCATCTCCCTGAAATGTAGCCATGTCTGCATAGTTTACCTGTGTCAGAAGGCTTCTAGGCTCACGGTTCTCTTTGTTCTGAAAGTAGCAGAACACACACATTTTACTGTTTTACAGCTCAATCTAACAAGAAAGTTAGGCGGCAAGTGAAAAAGACCCTAACATAGCCTACACATGATCCAATTACATACTCAAAATATTTTCTTAAAGCAATAAAACAAAACAACTTGGGTAAAGTGTTCGAGACATAAGAACTTTAGAATGAGTGAAATAAGGTCAATGGGAAAGGAAATGAATTGGCTACGGTGTTAGAATTGGGCTTAAAGACACTTCATAAACAATGCTTTATAGGCATGAAAGCTATCTGATTAGCCATAACATGCCATAACAACAATCCACTGTTTATTTAACCGGTTTCACTTACCAAATAGCTGCGGTACATCTTTCCAAATGTACTCATTTACAATTGCTGATTACAGTAATGTAGCATATGGTACTATATAAGCCCTTTTCAGCCTGTTCTTCAATGGTCAGTACCCCCAGAAAACCACAGTTTTTTTGAGTGACGGATCATTCTAATGAGGAGTTAGTACAGGTTATGCTGGTATGAGTGGCTCGGGGACAGCAGCACGATACGTTGATGTCACTGCTGACCCGAGAATACTCTCTCACCTAGAAACCGGCCAATAATGTAACGTGAGCATTGCAGGGGTCACTTCAGTACTGAGGATGATTCACCACCCAAATGGCAGCTGCTTTATGTTATTATAACAGGATGAAAAGAAATAAGGAAGCACGGAGTGCAGGAGGCGAGTTTAACGCAATGACTGATCAGTGTATTTTACGTCCATTACCATACAGCAATAACAAGAGTTAAAAAAATATGGACAGCCACATTTAACATATAAATATTTGCATTTTAATGTCGAATGAATAAATTAAGCTAGCATTATGCGTTCTTGTGTGTGAAAACGACGCTAACACACAAAGCTACGCGAACTGCTATCTTTGAATCCCATACTTTTAATACCAATCTTTTAAAACACAAACTGTGTATAAAAACACAATCAGTCACTTTACCTGCATATTTGCAATCAGAACCAGGCCTTTTTATAATTTGTATTTGTCACAAGCGCTCGAGCTAGGGCTTCTATCCTGCATCAACCGCCAACCTTTTCAAACGCACATACGTCAGATCCTGTGCGCACTGATTGGCTTGGCTACTTTTGGTGGGATTTTAGGGCGCCACCTACCGTTTGGTCCGAATAAGTAGTAAGAACAAGCAGAGATGTCCGGATTTAAGTTTGTTCTGATTTTTATTTGAAAGTTGCTGAATATTTTGAGAACTCTTAAGTGTCTTCCTGCTACATGGTGGTATAAATAGATGGTGGAACATGCGATACAACGGTATTATTAATTAAGTAATACATCCTTTTCACCTGCTTATCCTGGTCAGGGACACAGGCGAGGGTCTGGAGCCGGATTTACAGAGCAATCAGGGACTGCCGTTTCCAATAGCTGAATATACTAGGGCTAGCCTAATATGTTACCATTGCAACCTCACAGCACATGAGGTCTGAGTTTGAGTCTCGACTGCTCTGTGTGTGGAGTCCAAAGATGTACTGGGTTAAGTGGTGTCTCGAAGTGATGGACTAGGTGATGGACTGGTGCTGTGTGTTGCTGGTTAGGCCCTGCTAAAATCGACCCTGAATGTGGATTTAAGTGGGTACAAATGAACAGCCAAACAGAAGACAAAAATCACACAGGGGTGAAAACGTCTTTTATTATTTTTTATCAGCTAAAAGTGATAACACACTAATTAGAAGGCTACAGTAAGTTTTATACATCAAATAACCTGGCATGACAAAAGAACTGTGTTTAGAAACAGCCAATCCTGTCTACCTAAGTCATGACTGCCATTCATCAGATTTTATTATTTTTTTTCTGAATGATAAACCCTATAAAACTCAAAGATATATCACTCTTCACCTGACTCTTACTTCAGCAAATACAAATCATAGTATGAGAGAGAAATGGAAAATGTAGGAGTAAACATCGCTGTTTACATCGGCTTCATCTTCAGTCCGAACACAGCAATGATTTGGACCAACTCACACAGAGCAGGGACCACACTGTGAACAAGAGAAAGAGATTTCATTTCATTTCGTAAGTCACCAAATTTAGAAGAATTAACAGAATTAAAGAATTAAAACAAGAGTTCACGGATTCATATCATAAAAGGCAGTGTGTGTGTGTGTGTGTGTGTGTGTGTGTGTGTGTGTGTGTGTGTGTTGGGGCTGACCTACAGACTGAGAAGATGATCCAGTATACCCAGCATTCCCACTGCTGGAAGGTGAAGAAGGACAAAGAAACAGATGCACTGCAGTGGCACACAACAGCTTTAGTGAAGCTTAGGAAAGACATACAACAACACACACACACAACGTACGCTTCCTCACAAAAAACAGGATCTGAGACAGAATTGCTAATTTGTTTGGAACAGTTTAAGGGTGCTCTACCAGTGCGAGTGTGACCATGTGCATCAGCTTTTCTATTATTATACTGTAAAGTAATTCAACATTTGGGGCTAGACCACAAAGCCAGCTCAATAAGCCAGGTTTAATGGCACAATCCTAGTATATTTTGCTGAATTTTCCACAGAAATTCCACGAAAGAGGTGACACTTAAGCACCGTTGTGTTCCAGGCTAAAGCTGAGGCTTAGCTAAGTTTCACCAGTACTGTTGGCCAAGTTGCATCAAGTCAAACTGATTTATGTAGCACTTTTTAAAATAGTCCATTGTCTCAAAACAGCTTTAAAATAGTATATTATCTTAAAGGGCCAATCCCAAATTGAGCAAGCCTTGGCCAACAGTGGCAAGAAAAAACTCCCTGAATACAGAAGGAAGAAACCTGGGGAGGACCAAGGAGGTGACGTCACATGGCCGCCAGCTTGAAACAGTATCCAGGAACAACGTTAATTATCGTTCTTTGATTACTACTGTACTTGATTGTTGTTTTTGAATGTTTGATAATACTAATATCAACTACTATCACAGGCCTACTAACACTGACCCAGTGCAGGTGGTTTACGTAAATATTAAATACTATACAGTTGTCCTGCATTTCTAAAGTATAGGTTCTCTATACATGATAAAATAATCAGTAGCAGTTTTAAGAAATCACATTGCTTATGAATGTGAGGATACACAGCAGCCCTTGGTTAGTATTGAACATGGAAACACCAGAGAAGAATCCAGAAAGTTCTATAGCAAACAGACCCAGAGTTACAGAGAGCGCTATAAGCAACCTAAAAGAGATAGAGAGAGAGACACACGGTTATAGGGTTTTGATTTGGGTTATAAATATTATGCATACTTTATAATGAACCCTCAATAAGACACTGCTGGGGGACATTTATGCCAAAAGTGCAGACCAGTGGCTGCTTGGATGGGACTATGGTCCAATACACAAGCCAAGCCCATTAAAGACCAGTGTCTCAGTTTTTCCTCCAGCTTAGCTGGGGACTGCACAGGCATTTAGTTGTGTATGAGGGAGGGAAGGACCAACCCGGGCACGTATCCCTGCCACTGCAATAGCAGCCCACTGTAGGCTGTCCAAGTAACCTGCCTGCTCATGGCCGTCAGCACATGGGGGGAGGGGTACTGACAGGGGCGTTGGATATCACCACATTGGGGAGGAAATTGGGGTTGAAAAACCAAAAGGGAACATGCCAATCACTGGAAACAGGTACAGGTGTGTAATAAATTTTATAATTTTATTTCATAAACTGTGCTAAAAGTTAATTACAATGCTATGTTAGAAACACCAATTGTAGTGTAGATCCATAGCTACTGTTAACATGTCTGTCAGAGTAGTGTGTCTTTACCGGTTATCCTCAGTTGCATACTGGTCCTGGGTGAACTCCAGTGGCAAGCAAGCTCTAACATTATTCTCCTGTAAATAAAAACACACATATATTTTAATAGAGTTTTTTAGTAGAGATGAAATATTTGATACTTATTAATAATGTAATTTATTTTTGCATACTCCTATGACTTCCACATTGTGCAAACCAGTCATACTGGCTTTGATCATGATCACATTTAAAGATGTGTTAGGCGGCACAAACCCCTACAAAAACCATTTTCTTGCCCAGGAGTGTACATTCCAACATCTTAATATTCTAATCACCTTGATCTGCTTGACCGACCAGTCTGTCAGACTTGTAGATGTCACTGGTTACACCATTGCAGTGGTGTTTTAGCCATTATTTAATGCCCCCGCCATGGAGACCGGAGTACCCAGAGTAAACCCACGCAGACACGGGGAGGACATGCAGACTCCGCACAGAAAGGACTCAGGCCTCTCCACCCTGCAGGGTGATTGCATGGGATTGAAGCCGGGACTTTCTTGCTGCCCAATATTCTAATTTATATGATTAAGAGAACCTCTCTGGACAGAAAGTAAGCTGATGCCTGCTTTAACGGTGCATGAGTGTGAATATTTGTATGTGTGTGTGCACGTGTTTTACCCGAGACCAGAAGATGGTGATGACCATAACCAGGTGAGCAGTCAGAGTGAGGACCCGTGCAGGAACAAGGCTGTTTATAACCGACATGTCCACTAAAGCCTCCCACATACAGCATCAATGAGAGCTGGTTAATAACACACACTGTTACCTGGATCATAATAAACATTATTCATTATGCCATATATCTATATTTTACAAGCTACATGCATTTTGTGTCGACGTCCAATAGTACAATAACCTTAAGAACTTTCGGTTGGAGAAGACGCCCAACATGCTCGTTAAACACCTTTAGTCACACATGCAGCTTTTGAGAAAGTCATTTGAAAGCCGATACAAAATAAAATGAGTTGACGCGGTTAGACTAATTTAAGCGGAATAACGTAAGGAAATAGCATATAAGCGCTACACTACATGTTACTACGGCAACGCTCTTCTTCTGCGTGGATGGCAACAAAATTACGCCCACTCCTCCATCGCCCTGCTGCACAGGAGGAGAATTACAGCCACTGGGCGGTATTTTTCCACATGGCTTGGCTACCTACTATAGTACATTGCTCACAAATTAGGGGACATTTCATTATATTCTTTTTTGTGAGCAGTATATAATGCTGTATACACAGTGTGAGTCAAAAGTCACAGGTCACCCAACAAAAGGGAAAATAACACATGAATACGTATGTAATGGGTGATGTGCAGAACATGGCCACCATCTTGGATCAATGGCAAAGTTTTTCCAGTGGGAAAGTGGTTGTGTCGCATATCAAGAAAATTAACTGAACGAATCAGATTTGTAATATCTCTTGTGGTTCAAAAGTAATTGACACAGAAAGTTCCAAACTTCTGTTGTTCATCACAGATAACAGAAGATGGAATCGATAATTTTCATGCCCGGGGAACGCAGCTGCCATATCATAGCAACAGACTTCAACAACCGATGGCCAGAAAGATTACTAACTTCACACAGCACTGTTACATCCCTCATAGCCAAATACAGAGAAACCGGGAATGGGTGTAGAATGTGGTGTTCCACAGGTGTCAGTATTGGGACCGCTATTATTTACACAGTATACGCCACCATTAGGAGAAATTATTCATAAACATGGCATCTATTTACAGGGAAGACTGAAGATTGTGTAAATGACATAAAAACTGGATGTTGTAAAACATTCTTTTACTTAATTCAGATAAAAGAGGTATTATTGGATTTAAGGCTGCGAGAGAGGAGTTACGGGTGCTAAACCTAAACACTTTCTCTGTAACTCCCAGCTCAGACGGAAAACTCGATGCACACGTTGATACACTGTTCACAAAAATGAGGGGATATTTCAAAATGAACATTAAGTGATTAAAAAGCATTGATTTTATTGCATTAAACAAGATGATCAATAAAGAAAATGAAAAGACAGTTTGTGAAAGTTGTTTGATTATGCAAATGAGATACAAACTCAGTTATGGTGATTGAGTAGTAAGTGATATTTTCATGAGGGTGAGCAGAAGCATGTTAAACTGGATGAGAGTGCCCCCGCATTGACTGTTCAATAGGGTGTATGGTCACCCAAGAGTGCCAAAACACACTGACAGTGATGGAGCATGGACAGGATCAGATTGTCCAGCAGGATCCTTACGGGATCCTCTTCATATTCATTGTGAAATATCCCCTAATTATTGGAGCAGTGTATTTCACGTATCAATTCACATTGGATGGCATGATGCAGTTTGTACTTTATCTAGCAACGCTGGGGGTTATGAGGTACAAAGTAACGCTACAGTATCTACTTTTTGTACTGAAATGAGGTAACTTGACACAGTACAGTTAGTAATTAATAATAAAAATCATTACTTGTGTTATTCTGAGCTCGTTCATATTCAATTCAATTCTACATTTTTATTCAGTCTGTGTTCATTTTATTTCACACTACAGAACTAAGAAGCAGTCCATGTAAACACAATCTCACTTCAACACTAACATCCGTGTGTGTGTGTGTGTGTTTGTGTGTGTGTTTGTGTGTGTGTACACAAGTGTCAGTCTGGGTTAACTGTAACAGTACATTGTGTAAATAGGACACTGCAGTTGGGCACCAGATTAGCCAGTGCTTGTCTCAACCTGGGCATGAGATTGTTGTTGCTGCTTCTCTTCTCACCATCCGGCTCGCTCTCAATCACAAACTCCACCTGCAAGAACTCTAATGTGCGCAGCTCCTTCAGCGTGGGCCGGAGGACGCGTAGCAGCATCGTCTCTGCCACCCTGCAGCTGCGCACTTGCAGCCAGCGCAGCCCGGGCAGTCGGTTGAGGCGGAGCAGGCCAGGTACAACCTCACGGCCCCCCAAAGCCAACCGCTCTAACCCCGCCCAGCCATCTTCGGCTAGGCCCAGTGCTGCCATCTGCTGGCGGCTGGACGACTCTAGCTCGAGGTGGGTAAGACGTGTGAGGGCGTGTGACCCTGGCGGGGCGCAGCCCTTTACTCCAGCGACGGTCACGCGCACCAGGTTAATCAGCTTCAGATGGTGCAGGCGATCCCATGAGCTCAGGCTCTGCAGATGTTGGTCCGTGAATGATGGCACATTGTCCAAGATCAGCGTTTCTATGCCAGGTCCACAGGAGGAGGACGTGGAGTTTGTGTTTCCTTTGCCCTTTGCATCAACCAGTGCCGCTCCTGAAGAATTCTGGGTAAAAAATGTAGATGGAATTTCACAGCTGTGCAGTTCCAGGATCTGTAAAATAATGGAGAAGTGTTACATCGCAATGACCAACAAACCAGAGTACTATGGTGGCACAGCACTTAGGATCTTCTAATTCACATTCCAATACACTATGAAACCACAGCAGTAATTTAGCCCACCACCACCCGGGATCATGTCCCATGGACTTATTAGTTGATTGATACTGAGCAGGACACGTAGGGTTAGATACAACATAAATATAAATAAATAACCATGGTAAAATATGACAGGACCTTAGGTGGCAGTTAAATTTGCTACCTCATGATCCCAGTAACCCAGATTCGTGTCTTGGTGTTCTGTCTCAAGAGATCAGAAGACCCGGGTCCCTGACCAGGAAAAAAATGATAAAAAAAGGATAAAAATTCTTATAAATGTAATTTCCTTTACCTGTAAGCTAGTGGGCAGCAGTGAGCAGCTGCACAGGCCACGCAGGTCTGTAAACGTGAGCTTGAGTCTGCGCAGTCGAGGACATTTTTTGCTGAGAGCCTGCAACCATGGCTCGGTAAAGAAGGAACCGCTTCGTGCAGACAGTAACAACCCACGCAGATGCAGAGAGCACAGGCCGCGACCCAGATACTGCCGTAGCAAGGTCCAGAGCAGCCGGGACGTCACCTAATATAATTTTAAACAGCATTTATCAATAATGGGCATGGCATGTTGAACCTTTTTTAAACTCCTTTAAGAATTACACGACCATTTTACTGTTTAAAACATTTCATATATGACACTTAGGAGCATTCCGAATTTTTTTGGTGTGCTTTTGAACCACCAGCTAGTAACTTGCCATGACGAGCCTGAATCCTTTCGCTGAGCTACACTTTACTCTCTTTAATGGAACTTGCCCCTGAGCAGTTCAGGTACCTTAGGATCATGTTTCCAGGTGAAGACAAAAAGTGTGGAATTGATAAATGGAGTGTGCCAGCAGTTCTGCAGTCATTACAGAGGTCTGTAGTGGTCAAGTTCTCATACAAAACGCTCTGTTTACCAATAAATCAATGTTTCTCTCCTCTTGTCCGATCATGAGCTTTGGGAATTGACTGACTGAATAAGGTTTAATCCTCAGATATGAAGTTTTTACACAGGGCAGCAACCTGTTTAAAGGTTTATTCTCAGGGTAAGAAGTGTCAATCCAGGGGAGCCTTGGAGTGCAGCAGCTTTTGGTCTAAGCAGAGCCAGTTTAGGTGGTTGGTTACTGCTAGAGAAGTTGCAGGTACATCCCTCAGATCACCAACAGGGCAAACCTAGGACCTTCTGTAAGGATAATATCTCACAGCTGGCTCGGAAATGCCTAGTAGCTGAATGCTGTGGCTAAGAATAGAGAGGTCTTGCTTGATCTTCTCATACTTTTGTAACGTGGACCCTCCCTAGGGCAAGCAGTTGGAAACTAACTAACTAAGCCATTAGGAACAGCCCCAGCAAACTTCACAAGTAGCACTACATGCTCATCCAATTCACTTGGCAAACCAAAAATTCTACATTTATTCATCACTGAGCAGAGTATTCAGAGAGATTTACCAATGTGATCCTATGGATTCTTACTGTCACTTACTGCTTTACCCTGTCTGTGGTTATTTGCTAGATTTTATACATGTTGGCTATGATTGTATTACATGGCAATATATGGTATTGCCATCCGGCACCGCACGCCTGGATGATCTTCAGGCTCGGCGTCGCTCTGATGGTCTCCAACAGCGGAGGCAGATCCCACC
>JAUZST010004500.1:0-16275 GCA_034779995.1 Parotocinclus haroldoi | reverse complement strand
TAAGGTGTGCATGAAATAGTCAGCGAATATGAAAAACAGTGTCTGCAGCTTCATTCCCTTAAGCAAGATCATTGTTCAGGGATCGACTCTACCCGAAACTTTTAGAAAAGTCACTCAATTGTCACAGCACAACTCGTGTTTACAGAATTCTGTACAGAAGGTACAGAATTGCCTCTTTTTAAAAAATAAAAGTCCTTGTTCGTGAAAATGATGCAAAAGCTAAGCAAAACCTAAACATCTAACTTTTTTGTAACCCATAAATGTATAAAAATATTAGATCTTAAACTTGGCCCTGCTGGTCTGGAATGAGTGACTGAGAACTTTTGTTTTTATATAAACTATAATGATAAAGATTCTAGCTTCTTTCTCATGGATTAAACCTTTGTAAACTTTAAGATATGCTTCTTTTAGCTTAAAATGAGTTTGACATTGCATTGATCCTGAATCATCTCTCTGTTTATAGGAACCATGCAAAACCACTATCCCATGTTGATGTTCCTCAGTCAGATGGTTTTTCAGGCTTAAACAGTCCACAGGCAAATCGAACCTCCAGCGCTGTAATGAATTCGGAGAGCATCGGCCTCAGTGACTCTCCACTCTCTCCCAGCGAGGGCATCCATGCTGACCCTGGAAGTAACGGCCGAGCTAGGTTGGTGCCTTTGCCTGCAAGTGCAAACTAGTCAAGTTAAAGCTCCTTTACTAGAGATTCCATGTTTGAAATATCTAAATGCACCATTTGCAACTCTTCATTTTAAAAAATTCTCATAATACGATCTGCAATTCAGGGTATTGCTTCAGTGCTTTTTCTGTTACATTTTTAACAATCGATTTGTCTGACCCGGTGATGATGATGAAGCGCACAGAGGGTGAACAGGTGTTAATTGTGGCCATCTTTCTTCTCTTTTCTCCATGTTCTTTCTCTTTCTCTCCTATAAGTCACTTTCATCCCTGCCCAGTGAGTGTTCAGATTATGAGATCTGAGGGTTAGACCTGGAATGTTGAGAGAATATTTGTTTAACTGCATTGCCACACCAGTAACCTGTTGCCCAATGGCAATAAGCGTTTTATGATTCTGTTAACTTGTGCTTGAATTTGTCATAACCCCTATGATGCTGTTTTTTTTCTCAGGAGAGGGAGTTACCGTGGAATGAGGCGTAGGAGGGAGGATGACCGAACCGTAAGTAATGAAGTTAATTTCTTGTAGTTAGTCTTGATTTTATTCGCCTTATCCTGAGAGATTTATATATATTTTTTTCTATTTACAGAGGCAAACACCACTGAATGAGGTTAAAACCCCAACTCCAAAGTTTGATCTGGCAACCTCAAACTTCCCACCTCTGCCTGGAGGAGAGAGTGGTGGCTTGTCCGGAGGTTCAGTTGCACCTGCAGAATCTGTTCTGGAGAATCGCATGGCTGACGTAGTAAAGGGCATTAACAGGGACAAGGTACACCACTCCTTTTTTGAGGATTTGTTATAATGACACTGTCTGGTTAGGCATTTATTGCTGGTCATAAAATATGCTTCAGTTTAATTCGTGCAACTCATAAAAATAGACATTATCTAGAAGCCAAATACTAAGTGTATTCAGGTGTCTCCTAATGCGCCTGCAAACAGCTCTGCACGTCTACAGATTTGAGGTTCATTTTGTGCATTGTTTTTGTGCATTTTCAAAAGAAAACGCGGTCGCATTTGACTACAGATTGCTTTTCAGTATGGGGAGTGGGATCTGAAGCTTCCTGGATGTGCCTGTCATGATCAATCAGCTGAAATTCAACCGATCAATCGACGTATCTCTATGTACCAATGCTTTGTTATAGTAGAAATAAGATTTGGTTTTAGTTTGCATTCTAGTAGACTCTGCTCTATTCGTCTAAGATTTTTCTTTTATATTCCTCCTTCATGCTCATCTAATTTAGTTTTCCAAATAGCTTTGGTATTTTTCTTCAATTTTTCTTTTTTTTTGTACTGTGTAACAAAAATATAGGCCAAATGACAGTAACACAAAAAGATGAATACACTATTTATTTGTATTAATTTGCTATCCAAACAGCTGGGGCTTAATGACAGTAAAAAAAAAAACCCCTGCAATTTTAGGTTGTGGTTGGTTTAGGGTTTCATTGTTTTTACATAACTGAAGGTTCACTTAAGTTTATTTTTAGAAATGTATTATACCCTTGTTTACATCAAATTATAGAGGTAGCTGCCGTGTTAAAGCCTGTTTACTTGAACAAGTACTGTAAACACATTAGATGGTCTAATTAAATAAATGTAAATAAATAACATTAATTAATATAGCTGACTTGAGCAGTTTGATTGGCAAATGTCATCTAAGCCATCCAAGGATATTGGGTCCCTTCTCGAGTCTTGCTACTCATGGTTTCCTTCTTTATAACATTTTATTTTTTTTCCTTGCCACTGCTGCCTTAGCTCAAGTTGGTATTAAAATAGAAAATAATAGGAAACTGTAATGCTGATTGTTCTGTTGATTACCATGTCTATGAAAATGGTAAAATTGAATTAGTTTTATGTATGAATGCATTTTCAGTTGGAGACCAACAAACAAGAGGTAAATAAGGATTGCAGAGGTCCTCAGGAAGAACGACCCGTTCCTGTCCCAACCACATCAAAACCCACAGCTACACTTCAGGACTCGCCGGTCTCCAGGTATTTAAATACACATTTTGATGTTCTTTCAGTCTGTTTGTGTAGTTTAGATTTGGACTAACTTTCCTAGGTGTGAGGTAGCTTTGTAGCTTGACTGCTGATAAAGATAAATGCCAGCAAATCTGGGGTTTTGGAGTTTTATAGTGGCATCTGACAAATGTAATACATGTAAAAGAAATGTTTCTTCTTTCTTGATTTAGTGTTGCATGTCCATCAGAGAAACCAGCTGATTCACACACCTCGAACGATGCAGTCCTTTGTGCTCCCGTCCTCAGTACCCCTCCCCAGTCAGCTCCTTCCCCAATGACGTCTGCCCTCAAACCTGCTTCATCTATACCCTCAAGCACACCTGTACAGGTAGGAACAACGTCTTGAGGGAAGACCTGCTCCTCTGAAGGTCTGTGTGACACACGGGTTACTGTGGCGTGCTGATTGAGGAAATGTGAGAGAAAGGACATCTGGACGTTTGCTTCAGATTTCTCTTTTCTGTCTCCCAATAGTCACCCCCTCTCTTGGACCAATGAGTGGAAAGATTAAAATCAGCTATCCAATCAAAGCTGTTCACACCAGCAGAAATTTAACTCCTTATTTAGACTAGTTTCTTCGAAAATAGTCATGGATAATGTCATTACTATTGTATTTATTTATTTTGTTTGACTTTTTTTTTTTTCTTCATAAAATAAAATGTGGAGTAACATCTTGATTTTAATACCCTCTTCTTCAGGAACCTCGGAAGCTGAGCTACGCAGAGGTGTGTCAGAAGCCACCCAAAGACCTGCCTCCTATGCCTGAACCCTGTCCGGACCCCACACCTTCCCCCACTGCACACCAACCATTGCGTGAGCTTCGAGTCAACAAAGCAGAAGGCCCGGCTCCTTTAACGAGCCCCACTGAGCAGTCTGAGAAAGCAAGTGAAGGAAGGCCTCATCATGAGCAGACTGGCTATCGGCGTGGCGCTGCAGGCAGGGGAGTGGGGTTTAAGATCAGAGACCAGCAGAGACGGCCCCCTCAGGGCCGACGCTCCTCCCCTCAGGCATGGTGGAACAGACGCAGTGGAAAAGAGCAAAACATCCCTCCCAGATCACCAAAGTGACATCAGGCTTGCACGTCATCAGATCTTATCAAAAATCTATATATGTAAAAACATGTACAGAGAGTATATAAGTGTGTGTATATATATATACATATATAAAAAAAATCTAGATGATATTAAAACTGCACGAAGAGTTGCACTACGTCACCGATGGACAAACTGCTCGGAGGCAGGAGTCTTTTCTACAATGAAGCAAAATGAAAGGATGTAAACGGGAAGAGACCCTCAGGACTCGTGAAAGTAATTGTGGAATATGAGCGTTCTGCAATTGAGTAGCTGTGTGAATGGCCTCATTTGTTATATGGTAACGGGTGCAAATTTCTAGCGCTCCACCGTTATCATCCCAATATGTGGACTTTGGCTTCAGCAGAAATGACTGAACAGCACCGCTTCATATTCAACGAGAATAGAATGGTCTGATGCCATTGTGTGTGCATATGCGTCGCTTTCTATAACTGGAAAAGTAGAAAAATATACAGGTTAATTTGTGCATGAAAGCACAAATGGGAAGAACTGTTTGCTGAATTATTAAACTCGACTTTTCAGGGTTCAAGGAAGAACTATGAACCACCTCAATGAAACCGATGAGCACTTGAGATGTAGTCGTGTCGTTTGTCGCATGTGTCGTGTCTTCAGATATTGGGCTGCAGTGATTCTGATCAGAGACTTGAAAAATGTAATCAGTTTTACAGCGAACATTTTTGGAACATCTCGGCTGCGGTTCAGTTGTCATGTGTTATAAATAACTGTTAATTTTTTGGGCTGTGATTTCTATACATGTCCTTGTTCTCTGCTGTAAAGTGGTGGTGGTGATGGGTGGCCATTTTGGTCTTGCTTTCACGACATTGTGTCCAGTCTGTGATTGAGCCAGTCCATGTGCTAATTTTTAATGGATATAAAATGTGTATAAACAGTATATCTGTACATTTCAGGTAGATGCTTACCCGTGTGTAACATTGTAGTGTGCCTGTGTGATTGTGGCGTGTGTGTAAGCGACTCTCATGGTTTAGATAACGGACAAGGAGCTCAGGACTTGAGAGGAAATCAGTAGTGTTTGGGTCCCCCTCCCCACATTCATGACTCATTTTGCCAGCAGAATTCTGGTTCTGATGTTTGGTAGATATTTTTAATGACTTACAGTTTGTCACTTACTAATGTAATGAAATGTAAATGTTTCAACAACATCCAGTGTTGATCTTCTTTCATTTAAACATGTTTTTTTTTCCGTTTTTGCACAAGCCCAGACCAAAGTTGAATCAACGGAGAGACAATCTCAGGAAGTGCTGTTTTAAACCCAGTAATTCCCCTCGTTGAATTCGAACCCTCTGTCCTCGACTAAAGCTTATGCTGAGTAATCTGAATCATGTATATGTGTGTGGTTATGAATGTTACTAAATAATTGACATGTACCTTCTAAAGGTCAGGGTTTTTTTTTTTGTTTTTTTTTTCCATTTTTTTTTTTTCTTTGAAGAAATTTGAGCAAACGCTTTGTCTTTTAGTGTGTTGTATTTATTTGGTTTGCTTTATGTTATGTCCTTTTATTTCTACTCCCTATATAGTCTGTGTGGGACAGAGGGGTTATGTTATTTTATGGTTAATTAATTTCTGGTCGTAGACTGTAGACAATTTGCCACTAAATAGTTAGTGACTTAAGATTTTTGGCTTACAAATGATTTGTGTTGTAAGTGATATGCACTAGTTTTTCAATTTTTTTTGTTCTCTAGTAGCAGGATTGCTAGAATAAAAAAAATTCCCCTCTTTACCACAGGCTTTTGGTTTTGTTAGGGTGGATTAAATAGTCTGGCAAGTAAATTGTTTGAACACATTGTAAATGTTTAGAGAGAAATGATTGGATGAAAAGGTTAATAAATAATGAATTGGTTCGTTGCATTTACTTTTCTTTCTGCAGAAGCTTGTCTTATCACCAGTAATCCTTGTGGTTTTATATAGCATAAAACTGTTTATCTATTGCTGCGGTTTCCCTGTACACTACTGCCTGGTGTGATCTGTATCCCAATTGATTTTCTGTGCCCTTATCCTATTGGGGGATAATTGGGAACATTAGGTCCTTGTCAGGTGCCAAGTTTTTGTTTTGAGTAATTAATATTGATTGGGTAGTTCAAAATTAACTAATGTTTAGCTTGGGTGCTTCTCTAGTACACTTTCCGATGTAAATGCTATTGCATATAAAACCTGTCATGTCAAGTCTCGCTGACAAATTCAGTTAACCAGTTGTCCATGCTGTTTTAGTGCTGCATCCATTCCTGTGATGTACTTGGTACCGTCATAAAAAGCCTAACAATAGTTTGCATAGATAGTCAACAACTATTAAATACAGGATCATGGATTTAAACATGTTATGCTTTACTTTACAGAGCAGTGGTTGGAAAGCTGCCATTACAGAGCAAGAGGAAATGTGTATATACTTTTAAAAGTAGTGCTATGAAGTGTTTTCTTTGAGAAATCATTGGTCATGTGTGGTTTGTAGTGAAGATTTTCTTTGCTAACTGACAGTAGCTTTTGCTATTTGCTCATGGGTGTTTCGATCTTTTGTTTATTGCATAGTGGTGAAAATAAGTACTGATGGAGCGTTCAATGAGTGTGACTATTTTTGAGAAGATGAAAATTGTTTCCGGTGTTACAACATGCTGTTCTTGACTGGGATAAATTTAAAACGTGCACTATTTGCACCTTTCTGAATGCACACTGCTCACAAAAATGAATATGAAGCCATTTTTAAAAGCATTTGATCTTATTGCATTAAACAAGAACATCAGAAAAGCAAACGGCAAGACGAAGTTGTTCTAGAATGCAAATGAGATACAAAAGCATTTTATTTAATTGGTGAAAATGCACTATATAAAAAGATCCTGCAATTTCTCAGCCCGTGCAATGCTTCTTCAACACGATTTGCCTGAATGCGAAGCTTGGAGAGCCATAGGAAAACATGAAGCCAAGGGCAAAAATACTTGGAACATCCCAAGAAACTAGTACAGTATGAAGGAGACTAGGGCACGGTAGCCCATCTGTCACAACAGCTTGAGAGGACTGCTACTTGACCTTATTGGCAAGAAGGAGCAGGTCCAGCAATGTAACAGTTGTAGGAACAGCTTCTTCGGAACAGGTTCTACTCTGTAGAATCCAAGTATCGTGCAAGAACGTGGTTTGGGATTTCATCAGCATGTCATCAGAAATAAATCGCTGACTGTTGTCATATACCGAGATGAGGTTCTGCATCCTATAGTGGTACTCTATACTGGAGCAGTTGGAAACAACTTACTTTTCAGGGATGATAATGCAGTGCCCCACCGTCGGTATCTCTTCAACAACCTGCTTCAGGAAGTAGAAACTGAATGCGTGTAC
Source organism: Parotocinclus haroldoi (assembly GCA_034779995.1). Taxonomy (NCBI): domain Eukaryota; kingdom Metazoa; phylum Chordata; class Actinopteri; order Siluriformes; family Loricariidae; genus Parotocinclus; species Parotocinclus haroldoi. Next base: position 9,154 of record JAUZST010004500.1, on the reverse strand, counting down.
TGGCCTTCACGGTTTCCAAACATGAATCGCATTGAACATGCTTGGGATGTACTGGGAAGATGTCCAATGCCTCTAACAACGTTTCTTGATCTGTAAGTTGCCTTGGAGCAAGAGTAGCAGAGGATCCCACAAGAACTGCGGGACAATCTGATCCTGTCCATGTCCCATCACTGTCAGTGTGTTTTGGCAATCTTGCCAAACAAACCGTACTGAACAGTAAATGTGTGGCTTTCTTGTCCAGTTTAACATGTTTCTGTTCCCCCATGTATATGTCACTTGCTACTCAATAACAGTAATTAAGCTTGCATCTCATTTGTGTATTGAACAGTTTTCTTTCACTTTGTATATGCTTTTCTGATGATCCTGTTTAATGAAAGAAATACAATCAAATGTTTTTTCTTTAATCGCCTCATATTAATTTAGAAATATCCCCTCGATTTTGTGAGCAGTGTATTTCGACCTTTTCTCCAACAGAAACAGGAAGATGCTGCTATTTGGTAATACATTTAAAGTGCAATAAATGTTTCATTTATTATTAGCTTTATAAATTGGGATTTTAAAAAGAAAAAGAAAACCATTCATCTTTAAAGAGGAAGCAAATAAATTGCAGATTACTTGAAGAAACTAATGGAATTCTTACCCGGACATGTATCATTTATTTTAAAGGCATGAAAAGCCAATTTATTTTGCTGCCATAGATTTAAATTGACACCTTTTACAATCAATGGGCCAGCACTGTTATGAAATGGAACTTAAGGAGAAGTTTGCTGTGGTCCTGTCTTTTTCATGTCTTACTTAATTCTGACCCTACCATCTCAATGTTGCAGCAGAAATCGAGACTCATCAGACCATACAATGACCATTGCTGGATGCACGTATTTTGTGAATAACACGGTTACTTGAATTACTGCTGCCTTTTCTTCAGCTCGAACCAGTTTAGCCATTCTTCTGTGGAGTTTGGCATCAGAAGTGACCTGCTTCTCGCTGAATATTTGACCCCAACAACTATGCCACGTTCAAAGTCACTTAAATCAACTTTCTTCATCAGAATGATCATTTTGGACTTCAGCTGGTCCTCTTGACCACAAAAGCATTGAGGTTTAGCCATGTGATTGGCTGATTCATGGTTTTATTATATGTTTGGTTGAAAAAAAAACTATGAATGGTTACTATAGTGCCAGAGCACTATAGTAAAAAACCGTGGTGGATTTACAGTACACACATACAATAGTTGCCATAAGATATTAGTAGTTAAACTATAACTAATAGAACTAACTATTAACTACATTATTTATAGATTCTGAGAAATCTTAAGGTATGTATTTTGAATAAGACATGGTTTTGCTATGGTTCTTTTTCATATGGTTCCAGCCCATATGACCTATATAACTTCAGATTACTCTTGGGTCCTGAGCTGGCCCATTATTTGACACTTACCTCTCTCTCAAGTTCCACACACACACACATACATATATATATATACACTGCTAAGAAAAGGGAACACTTAAACAACACAATGTAACTCCGTGATCCTTTTATTTTTTGAGCTATATGTATATATGTGTGTGTATGTGTGCGTGTTTGTGTAAGACAGACTATTTTTACAAGCATGTACTTTGAGGGGATATTTCATTTTCCACTTTCCACAAAAATCCACTAATTTGTGTGAGCAGTATATGTGAGCTATATCATGTATATGAGCTGTAGCAGTTTAGTTACTTAAGACTAAGTAATCCCTTATATAAATGACGAAACGTTTGCCCCACAAACATCTTGTGCTCACACCTTATCTTTCTGCAGTCTGCTTACCTGGATAATTGAGCGTGCATCACCACAAACTCCTTTATGTGAGTTATGAGATGACTTTAATCAGTGCTTCTAACTGCCATGCCTGGCCCCTCGGGCAGAACCCGACTTCTTACTGTAAATCCTATGCCGTGTTGCGTCATCCTCTCGCGAGAAGTGTGTGGTGTGGATGAAGGGACAGTGGAGTGAGCAGGGACAGTGAGGGAGGAGCGGGGTAAGTTAGTAAACACCGACACTGCACGCCTGCTGCTGCTGCCGCTGCCGCTAACCTGCTCCACTTTAGTGCTTTCCTCTTTATTCAGCTTTTGTGCTGCGGCCAGTTTGGGAATATTCCGGTCCAAACGCTGGAGGTGTCATTGTAGCAGCTGGGAATTAGCATTAGCCTGTTAGCTGGGTCCAGCAGGAGCAGGCAGTGAAAGCGGGAGCAGGGAGCGTTAGGTTGCTGTTTGTTGTGCTACACGCTGTAACCTGCACGCTGTTTTCTGTGCTGATATTTCGATTGTGGAGCTGTTTAGCGTGTGCCTGCGTAGCTCTGTAATTACTGTTGAAACTACGCTGTGGCGCTGCTGCTAGCGAGCTAACGTTAGCTAAAGAATGTCTCAGGTTGTCCTCTTGAAAGAAACACGCACTCCACATGCTGCCAGTTTAAGCAGCGAGCCTGGGCACATTTCGTTTCTTTGTATACGATCAACATTATATCTATTAGATCCAAAGTGTTTCATCTCATGATACAGTTTTGCAGCTGCGACTTTGTGCGCATCATACAGTGTGTACAGTCTCAAGCGGAAACAAGACGTACCTCTGTGCACGAGCGACATAGATTCATCATTCCCCGTATCCATTATTCTTATCTATTTAGGTTTTACGACGAGATTAGTTTTTGTTACGCAACGCTTATTGACGTGTGACGTTTAATCAAGATGACACGAGCACCGGAATATATGTTTGGAAGTAGAATCACAGTCGGCTCTCCAGCCCTGATTTGGTTCCGTGTACAGTAAAGTTATCTGATTTTGCTCATTGCCTACATGCTCCAACACAGTTTGACCAAATTCATGAGCCTTAAATCTGTTCGTGTGGATCATTGATATGCGCCGTTTAACGTCCGCTTAACATTCCATGAAACAGGACAGTAATTAGACATTGCTATAGTAACTTGTTAGGCCGCTCTACAATGGGGTGAGATACCACTGAAAACATAATGACACTGGGCTACATTTTATGTCATTTAGCAGACACCCTTATAATTAATCCAACCCAAGCAATTGTGGGTTAAGGGCCTTGCTCAGGCACACAACTGTGGCAGAGGTGAGATTTGAACCCTGGACCCTCTGGTCCATAGTCCAGTACCTTAACCACTAGGCCTCCACAGTCCATCACATGGGGTTTTTTGATAGCAAAATTGGTCTGCCTGTGTGGAATTTGCATGTCCTTCCTGTGTCTGTGTAGGGTTACTCCAGACCCCCCAGTCGTCCCCCCCACATTCCAAAGACATGTGCTAGGTTAACTGGATATTTTGAATTCTCCGATGTCTTATGTGCTGATGTTAATGTCTGTCTGTCGTCTTTCAGTACAGTTAGACAGTGAGTGAGAAATTAACTTTGTGATATGTTAGAAGTAATAGGTAAAATATGGTAAAGAGAATTCAGCACAGTAGTGTATACGATGACATCAAACCTCAGGGAGTGCTGTACAGTGTTTTTATTGTTTTGAATCTCCTTACGTTCGCTATGTCGTAGACAGATTTTTATTTCCTATTATAATTGATCACAATTTGCCACAAAAAAGCAAACAGACGCAGATCAAATTAGATCGAATTTACATAAAATGGTGCACGTCTGCATCATGAAAAGGTATTTGACAATGAGAAGCATGGCTGGAAGCATCTTAAGTGTAAGCAGAAATCTACTCTTTTCGTCAGGGCAGTAGCTAGAAACGACTTTTTCAGAAGGAGAACAGTGAAAAAGTCTAAGGTATGCTAAAGCACACAGATTAGAATAAAGAACATTATTTTAGAGCGTTTCCAATTCAGTTCTGACCTCGGACTGTGTGGAGTTTGCATGTCCTCGCTGTTTTTGCGTGGGTTAACTGTGGGTACACACGTTCCTCCCACATTTCAAAGGCAAGCGTGCTAGCTTAATCTTTGTTTCTAAAAGGGCACTTGGTGTGCGACTGTATGTGCATCTTGTGCCACCAGTTAGCACGATGCTGCCATTTCTGTGCTTCACAGTTGGGAAGATGTTCTTTGGCTTTCAGGCTTCCCCTTGCTTTTCCACACATAACGATATGATGTTTATTATGCCTGAGCAATTGTATTAGAGGGCATTTTTAGAGGCCACAAAGTAAGATTTGTTCCCATGTGCATAAGCAAACTGTAAGCTGATGATTTTCCAGCAGTGGTTTCTTCCTTGTTGACTGACCTTTCAGGTCAGGGTGATTATAGGGCATGTTTTACTCTTTGATATACACTGGTCAGAAAAATTATGGGACATTTCCAAATTAATATTAAGAGGATATCACAAGAACTGCTGGAAAACCTGATTCTGTCCGTACCCCATCACTGTCAGTGTGTTTTGGCTTTTCTAGATGACCATACACCCTACTGAACAGACAATGACAATCTGGTCAAGCTTGACATGCCTCTGTTCACCCCATGAATATCACATTACTCACGATAATTGAGGTTGCATCTCATTTGTATAACCGAACAACTTTTTTAACTTACATGAAATAGAAATCAAATTCTTCTTTTTTTTTAAATGGCTTCATCGCTTCATTTTGAAATATCCCTTACTTTTTGTGAGCAGTGTCGAAGCAGTGTTAAGCAGTGTTTCCTCCAGCATTTTCAGAAGGTCATTGGCCATTATTCTTGGATTGATTTGTGTCTTTTGCACCAATGTATGCTTATACCTAGAAGACAGAATGCGTCTGCTGAACGGTCCCATGGTGTTTAATCTTGCATATCAATGTTAGAATATATATGTTACCTTCAGGTATATGGAAGTTGCTCCCAAGTACCAAGCTCACCAGACTTGTGAAGGTCCACAATTATTTTGATATATTGTCCGATTTCTATTGAAGAGCCAAGTAGGCCTTAGAAAACTGTCTCAGATTAATTAAAATGGTGTGAATTAGACTGTATTAAATTATTACTGTATGAATTATTACTGTATTACTATATATGATCTGTGTATTAGATCATAAAGCTGATGAGTTTATAACCAAGCCAATTAAGCATATGCCTGTACTAGGTACTTTCATGTTATAGCTAAATTATGTTTCGCATAATTTGTGAGTGCCTGAACAACACTGGATATTGCTGCCTGATTCTTCAATAGTTACTTTAATCAATAAGATTTGAGAAAATGAATCTTTTAACTATAACCCCAATTCCAGTGAAGTTGTGATGTTGTGTAAAACATAAATAAAAACAGCATAAGATTATTTTCAAATCATTCTACAAAGACAAGATATTTAATGTTCAAACAGAGAAACTTTGTTTTTTTTGCAAATATTCACTTATTTGGAATTTAATGCCTGCAGCATGTTCCAAAAAAGTTGGGACGTTTTATTTTTTATCACTGTGTTACATCACCTATCCTTTAACAACACTCAGTAAGCATTTGAGAACTGAGGACAATAATTGTTCTTCCTGTTTTTGATTGATGTACAACTTCAGTTGTACTTCTGGAGTCTTCATTGTCGTATTTGGCACTTCATAATGCGCATTTTCAGTAGGAGACAGGTCTGGACTGCTTTGCTGAACAAAATATTTATTCATTTCTAATATGGAGGAACATAAAAAAGAGAAAAAGAAAGTAGTTAATAGCACCAATGCTTCTTGGTACAAAGACTACACAAAAATAGGGGATATTTCATTATGGGATATTGAATTTTGTTGTGTCCCCTAATTTTTGTGAGCAGTGCAATTTGTTTACATTATTCGATTCTATTCTACATCTCTAAATTATCTTATGTGTATCTGTGTGGGACTGTGGTAGCGTAGCGTTCGAGGTACCTGATGGTCCAGAGTTCAAAAACCACCTCTGCCAAACCTACCACAGTTGGGTCCTTAAGCAAACTTTTAACCCACAATTGCTTGGATTGGATTGTAAGACTGTATGAATTGTAAGTCGCTCTCGATAAGGGCGCCTGCCAAATGTAAACGTATCGGCTATGTGTGTTTTAAAGGGAATTCCGCTGGACTGTCAATCAGTTCTCGACAAACTCAGAGCTGTTACAGAGGACTGCACCTGTTCATTCTCTGGATGGTGGTGTAGAAGTGGGAGTTTTTTTTTAAATGTAAAATGGGCGATGATCGACCTTTTGTGTGCTCTGCCCCAGGCTGTGGACAGGTAAGGGCTTCGGCTGTCTATCTATGCTCAGATAGGTTACCTTTTCATTTTAAAAAACAACTAATTCTGCCTGTTATTGTGTTTCAGTCATATATGAATTCAGTATTTGCCAAAACTGTCATTGATAAGTCCAAGGTATTTAAGAACATATTTTAGAACAATCCACAATCGTTACACTGTCCATGTTGTATGACGGGGAAATATAATAATGTTGTATTAATATCTCATTACCATAGTTACATGTTTTTGGGTATCATGAATATGAGGTAATTTTTAAAATCTACTTTGATTACTAAAATATACAATACATTTTACTAATACATTTTGGTACAAGTACAAACAGTACACAAAGTAATGTACGATTTTTGTATAAAAGTCTCAGGCCACCAATAGATTTGTTGATTTAACCATGACACTATAACCATATATAACGTATTGTTGAAGATTTGACCCAGGAACAGGAGGTCACACTAAATAGTTGCCACTGTAGCCTGTAGAAGCTGTTTTGTCTGATTTGTCATCGGGTTTTAACACTGCATGAACATTTCCTGACTGAGAAATAATGATATATGGTCATTATACAAATACAAGACCCAAGACTGTAGCAGTAATGTTATATGTGGACAAAGGTCTTTGGACTTGTATTTTTCAAATTTATTTTGTTAGCTTTGGGAAAATAAAAGGATGAAGCATAGAGCACAATGATGTACATAAAGCACAAGATGGAGTATAAATGTGGTAATATTTATCTCTTTCTATTAGCGGTTTACCAATGAAGATCATCTGGCGGTGCATAAACACAAGCATGAGATGACACTGAAGTTCGGACAGACAAGAACTGACAGTGTTATTATTGCAGGTTTGATTAATATTATCGCCTTGTGTACGTGGTTCCCAAATTGACACATGCATGGTATAGACCACTGGCATGTTATTGATAATTGACAATGCAAACGTGATGAATTGACATGAATTTACTTCAGGATGTAAGAGTTTGTTGTGCAATCCCTGTTTCATTAGCTTTTTCGATATTGTGTGAAGTTGTGCATTGCTGTTCCTGCCATGGAGCATATGACGCTAAATGTTACACAGCAAGAGCCTAAGCCAAAAACGTGTGTGTTTTTGCGTTATAGATCAGACACCCACTCCCACCCGTTTCCTGAAGAATTGTGAGGAGGTTGGTTTGTTCAGTGAACTAGATGGCTCTTTTGAGCAGGACCTCCGCAGATCCCAAGAGGAGGATGAAAGGAGAAACAAGACTGCAGTGAGTAAAATAGCAGGAGAGAAAATAGTGTGTTGTAGCGTGTGTAATGTACAATATTGTCTTAATTGTTGTTTTAAGCTAACGTTCTGAAATGTCACTCACTTTGCAAAAAGAAAACAAACAGAAAAACAATGAAACTTGTCAAAAACATCTCTTGGGAGTACACATGTTTACTGTGTGACATAGCCAGGTAGGGTAGAGTACTGAGTACGAATTGTTTACAGCGAACAAATCTTTTACATGACTTGGGAGTCGCGCGTCATCTCAGTGAGGGATTCATTCATTGCAGTGCACACACACACACACACACACACACAAAAAATCACACACCCATTGTTTGTTGTGTTTTTTTTACAGTCTTATTATTATTTTAAGACCTCTGGGGCAAATTGTTTCTCCAGGGCTATGGTAGAATTACAGTTTTTATTTTAAATATGCATTTCTTTTATTTCACTAATTTTAGAATCTTGCAGGAGCAAGAGTGAGATAATCCAGTTCATTTATTAAGGTATCCATCTGTTGTCTTCATGTGGTGATCTAACTGGTTATTCTTCAAACGATCATTAACCAGGCTCAAATCGCATAAAACTGCCCAGTCTGCACAGAAGGGATATATTTAAATTGATATTTAGGCAGTACAATTGTGGCTAGAGTTTGGGGAAAAGTCAGATATGAAACTTTGAATATCACTTTTGAACTGTTCCTAATGCTGATTTTCATGTTTATGGTTCTGGTTGTGACGCTTTCATAAATGGGCTGGAATTGTCTTTCAGCTTTCTGCTGTACCTCCGTCTGAATTTAAGGAAAGGGAAGGACCTTTGGAAATTGACTCTTCCCCTCCTGATAGTCCTTCATCTTCTTCAAGCATGACGGACTCCAAAGACTCAGTCACTATGGTGAAGGAGCCTGTTCCCTTGAGGAAGACCAAGGTAAAACTAGGATCACAGTTAGAAGATATTAAACAACAGACTTTTGTCATGCCCATCAGAAGCATTGGAGCAAAAAGGCCTCTGGATTTTTATTCGTTAATTTTATTTTTTATTCCAAGGCTACATTCAACTCCATTGTGACTAATGGAAGCAATATTGTTGTGCTTATGCTCTTAATCTCTTGTAGACTGTGATTGTAAAAAAATATTGTAGATTGTAAAAATCTACTGAAAATGTGTGATTTGCGCTGTATTAACCAATACGTCTGAAAAGAATAAAACTACTCACCTTAAGTACTGAACGTTAATAAAAAAAAACCCAAAAAAACAAATGATTCGCCGTCACTCTTGGTATTAATTTCCGCTCTTAATCACTGAAATGTCAGTGATGGGCAGAGTTCCCACCGAAATGCCAAATCTGTCCGTAAATCCACATTTCCCGGGGGATGTGCAGCATATACATAGTGCGTGGGACATAGAGGTGAATGAGTAAAACTCGTTCTTTTAGGATTGAACTCCATTTTGTGAATTCAGTTCAGTAATAAATACATACACATCGCTGTTTTTTAGAAATACAGTTGAATCCGGTTAATCGGACCGCATCGGGACGTGGTCGTTTTGGTCTATGTTACATGCTACAATTTATGTAACATATTAAATGTTTATGAAACCTTTATTGTATGATTTACACGTATAGCGAACGTACAAACAAGAACTACTGTTGCTTACGAACTTTGTTCATTGAAAAATACATTTGCAACCAAGTTTTTCGAAACGATCTACAACACAATGTATAGATAC
>JAUZST010004499.1:0-16275 GCA_034779995.1 Parotocinclus haroldoi | reverse complement strand
TAGCATTGTCTCAAAGCAGCTTTACAGTAATACAAGACCTTAAAGGCCAATCCCAAGTTGAGCAAGCCTAGGGCGACTTATCGCTCAGACTTTCAACATAAATCTAGTCTGTAGCATCTTAGCTACAGATTGCTCATATATTAGCTCACATTTGTCACAACAATAAATGTTAATCTTGTGTTTAGGCCTCAGTTCATATCATCATATTTTCAGCAATTAGTTAGCAAACAAGCAAATCAGCTGCTGATAAGAAACTTGTTACTGCTCCTTATTATTTGACATTTAAGACATCACATTCATTAGTTTTAAATTACAGTACTGGAACTTGGATAAATTAAATTACTGTACGTTGATTTAAGTGGGAAAATGTGAGCTTTGATTAATTTCATCCCTCAAAAAAGTAATTTGCGTCAAATAAGTAACAATTTTAAAAAAAATTAAGATTTTAGTTCAAAAAGATTTTAGGACAATAAGATGGTTCAGTAAAATGAAAAATATAATTTCGGATTTTCCTGCACCCAATCTTTGTAATGACACACATAAGTCACAACTGGAATGCTACAACAGGCATCCTCTTTGTTTCTACAGGCCATTATCCAAATCAGTTATTTCATGTGGTCCGTTTTGCAAAATAAACTCTAATTTGATGGTTTTACCTCATGGGACAAAATATATTGAGTGCAATTCAATATTCCTTAGCCAAAACATTTCTGGAATTAGTTTTGAAACCAGGCTGATAAATAATCTGTGTACAGTCATTCTCTCACAATTCAGTGACCCTTATACTACAATACATTTATACAGCATTAAGTGTAATTAATTATTAGATATCATGTTAAGAATCTAAATATTCTCATTGCCATATTAACACAGTGAGTTCAGTGACCCTGAAGAGGTGTAGAGGTGCCCCTGCTGGCATGGCTGTGCTTACTGACTGGACTGGAGGGGTCAGGGGGCTCCAGCTGGCAGGCAGGGACACAGTGGGTCCTGGAGACGGGCCTTTCAGACTCCAGTGTGGGGGAGATACTTTCACCTGACTGAGCGCCGGACATGTGTTCCACCCCACGCTGCCTCTGGCCTCAACTGAAAGGGTCTTGAGATGAGGCACTAGAAGAACAGAGTGGGCGTTCAATTTGACATATTGCTTTGCTCTTAGTGGTATTCTATTGCTCCCTTTCATGACAGACAAACAGTGAGTGCCATTATTAACTCTAAGTTGAGAAATCAAAGGCTAAGCAGTGCTTCACTTTGATGGATGTCATAATATTTAAATACATAGTAGTGCCCCCAATTTGGCATGTTGTTTACTCATTTGTTTATTAACAATCAATAATTACTGGCTTAAAAGATATTTCCAAATATGTTTATATTGATCAAGCTCTGTACTGGAAATGAATGCATTCTTGTTTTGAAAACAATGATATGTTTTAGTTTAGCTTCCCACCCCAAATGTGCAGAATATAATTCAGGAAAGCAACCATTACTATAGCACTTAAAACACTTATGCCTGTGCATAATCTGTCAACAGCATGAAAAATGGTCCCCACTGAAATTGCATATTTTTGTTTGCCAAAAACACATAACGTGCATTTATCACTGATGGATTACAGACACTGAAAATAATTTACATTCCGATGCTTAAGTGCAATGATGTTTTTTCCCAAGCAAATGTGTACATTGTGTTATGTGCATGTATTGACTTCATTCTTTTCTGAATCCACTGGTGGTTTTGTATACATGTTTATATTCTTGAGCATCTTATGTTAATAATAAAAAGCAGTCTTATTTTATGTAGAATATTGCATACAAACATTATTTCAAAATGCTTTAAAGAATGATAAAAGACAAGAGTCTTGAAAAAAGACTGAACACGAATAAAAGTATGCTTGCAACTGCCACTGACAAACAAAATTCCTATTTATGGAAACATTACTTAACACAAGGCATTTTCTGATTATAAATGTATGTTGACAAAGAGTGATCTTTAAACCCCCAAATACATGGACTGATAAATACCTAACACAACAATGCTGAATACATTAAAAATATAAATACATTTAAAATATATGAACATATATGATAACTTATTATCTTACTAAATTATCAAGACCTTTAGGAAGTCCAACATTTGGGTTCAGAGTTAGAAAATGATGGCTCACTTTAGCCACCTATAGGGCACAACCAGCATGTTTCTGTTTGTAGATATTGATTGAGATATTAATTTGAGAAAAATTAACAAATAGATCACAGAGAAACATTGGAGAAAGGTTATTAAAAGGAGAAATGACCTTGGTTGCCAGTGCAGCTTTTTAAAGACAGTTATGTTGTCTCTCGTTTTTTTGTATCTGTTTGAATTTACAGTCTCTGTAACTAGCAATAGGATTCTAAGATAAACCATATAGGAGACCATTCCAATAATCCAGACAGGTGGATACTAAAGCATTTATATGTTTCTGACTATCAGCCATTGAATGAACACTGTGGACCTTTGATAAATTAATTTTTAAATGTCCCAATCTTTGTATTCTAAATATAAAATGTTTTCTAATTAAGGTTGTGTTAACACAAGTGTTTTTATTTATTTATGCTAACTTTTTAAACAATCTTTTAAATCGATTTTACTTTGAAAGAAGCCAGCCAAGGCCGATTAACAATGAGTCACTCATTTCATATCAATTATGTACTTGTCAGAGCCCTGAATGGAGTAATTATCTTAAAAGAAGCATTCTCATCTCACTCTGACAGTTCAAGGAGGGTCGTCCAGCCTGCCAGCTGTTGCTCTGCTGCCAAAACACAAAGCAGAAAATCCATAACAGATACAGGCCTTTCCCTTAGAGAAACAGTTTGGTAAAGTGCTAAGTGCTTTGGTGTGGAGTTGAGGTGGGTTTAGATTAAAATCTTGCTACTCAGGTTTGCCTTTTGGTAGTTACAGGTGTTCACAGCACATGGAGATGGCCTTCTTCAGTTGTTTGTGTTCATAAATAGTACACGGTTAGATTTGGACCTCACAGTAGTGTTGGGATATGTTCAGTCTGCCTTATGCAAATTTGAATTGATCAGCAGCATAAATAGCTAAAGCCATGTACTTCACTTATTATGAACACAGCAGAGTTAGTGCTGCATATCCTAATATCATGTCCGTATCGAGAGTGCTGACAGGTTGGTTTAGCTCTCAGAAGCATGGGATAAGATTACAGCTTCAACAGTGCATGGTTCTCGGCCTAGTTATTTAGATTATACAGATATTGCTATAACATGCTCATTTCAGTTGAACAGCATGTTATTGCAACAATGACATGCCCGTTTTGTACATTTCGACAGGTATATACACTGATCGCAAAAATTATGGGACATTTAATTAGGGGATATTACATTTTTTAATGTAGAAATTTTTGAGAGCAGCATATTAGTAGATTACCAGCTTTAAGATGGGAATTGTTTAATGTATCTCAGCTGTTGCTGTGTTAGTGTTGTGTTAGTCATCCTGTTATCAGTGCTCACTTACAGGATACTAGTGGCTGGACATCATTCATAGATTATTTTCAGTCCAGCAGTGGCATTGAGGTGCTTAAAAACTGTTAAGCACTCATACCATCACAGCACAGACTACCACACCAACATATCAACATCATTGCAGGGCTGAGAATGATTCACCACCCAAATAGTGCCTGATCTGTGCTGGTCAGAGTACATTTAGCAGAGCAGAGCATTTAAAAGGGACTAACTAAGTCTGTAAAGAATCAGATGGAGTACAATTAGTAATTGCATAAACAACGAGGTGTACCTAATAAAGTGATCGGTGAGTGTATTCCTGTTACCTGTTCTTACTGTGAATAGTAAAAAAAATGATTTTGCGTAGAATTTTTACATATTCGTTTTGAGCAAAAGCTTATTGTGTAATTGTCTGAAACACGCTGTGTTATGAGGAATAACCTCTAGCATCCTCAAATGCTGGAGACCCAGCCTCCAGACCCTCATAAGTTTAGCCGATGGAAGCCTCTGACGAGGCGAAACTGAACAAAGAATCTCAAACATCATGTGTCAAAAAGTCTGGACACTGGTAGAGATAGACCCGGCATGTATATATCTAGAGACATTTAATGTGCCTTTACAGAAGGGTAATCTGATTTACACGGTTTTCATGTGATTATTGAAAAGGGTTGAACTGTTTTTCTTAGTTGCTGTACATCAGGATTTGTATTAAGCATTCAGTGAGCACAGGTAATATGAAGCGATCACATTTTTCTTTTTAAATGGATAATGATATGTATGCATAACTCCAGGCACTCAGTCTACTGAATAATAAATATTATAATAATGTAATGGCTCTTATGTGAAACTGTGGTATATATATTTTAGCCCTCATATTACTATAAACGCAATTCTCCGTTTTTTAGTTACACTTACCCTATGAGCGCACTGTGTAAGTATACAGTTACAGCATGATTACTGTAGCACATGTGTTGCTTTACACATTTATTAGCTTTCTCGTTCCTTCTCCATTGATAGAAAGGACCACTACAGGACTGGTACTGGCCATTGATTGTTTGCATGGTTTACCATTCTCAGCACAACATTGGCACTGACACTGCTTTAAATACACAACACTTTATGGCTACAGTATTAGACGCACTTACCGCGTTGATATAGCTTGCATGGAAACTGTTTAAACATATGGGAAATTTGATCCATGCATAATATTTGTGCTTTAATCACTCACCAGTGTCGGTTTTTAATGACAGGATGATATGGTTATGTATCGTCTTGTTAGCTGCATGACTGAGCAAGTGTGCAGGTATTTCTGTGTCCAATGCATTGTGTGGCCCATGTTTTTGGCCAATTTTGCAAAACGGTTAAATAAAATTATTTCATTACTGCTATAGACCTTTAATAGAAAAGCGCAATTAATTTATGCAGCAGTGATAATGCTTTATAGCAAAGCATTAGTGCAGTTTGCAGTCTCAGATGAACTTCATTGTGATGATAAAGCTTATGAAAACACAGGTCTTGGCATGAGTAAGTACAAGAATGATGTGACGTTATTTCATACTGTCACCCTCTCTCTCTCTCTCTCTCTCTCTCTCTCTCTCTCTCTCTCACGCCTACGTATTCCAGCTGGAAGTGTGCTTTGGCTGTGGAGCCTAGCTTTGTGTGTCCTATTAGAGGTTATAGGGCTCTGTGAGTGTGTAAAACCATAAAACAGGTCACAGTTGAATGTTTGAGTGTCCATTTTCACATTAGAGTAAGAGCGAACACATGTCCCGTTGTGTCTGTGCAGGGTCAGGTTTCGTAGTGGAGAGGCTGTTGGTGTTCAGTGCTTCAGCCTCACTGCAGATGACAGAACTGCAGCTGACCTCAGTACTTCAGCCTGGCCAGCACTCACAGCTGTTTATTAAAACTGCATGACTCCAATTTATTCCCTCACTGGGATTGTTGCTTTTGTCGTTACAGCTTGCCCAGAACTGATAGCCTCACATCAGGGTAATTAGTGTTTGACTTTTTCCTATCCATGAGTGCATCACGTCTCATGCATATGCAACGCTTAATGTTCTAAATGCTGGCACAGCAATAATCTAATTCAGAAAAGATTAAAAGGTTTTTGTATGAAACATTAGCACTTGCAGAGTGGAAAATCTGTTTGAATTAAAAGTACAGATCACAGTAAATAGCTATTAAAACCAATTTAACTGTTACCATATGTTTATGAATGTGTTTGTGGGAGAGGAGGTATAGGTATGTGTGCGTGTGTGTGTGTGTGTGTGAGTGTGTGTGTGTGCGTGTGTGAGAGAGATGTATAATTAAGCATTTGAAGAGAATGCAGTTAAAGAAAAGGGCAGATTTGTACTCTTTTCTTTTTTAAGATCGCCTTGTATTTGTGGTCACTTGTGACTTTGCCAGAAAGTATCTTGACATCGTTCTTGCTCACCCAAAGTATCTTTTATCTTCATCTTTAGCAAGGCATGTATCATGTCACTTCTACATATATTGGCTGGTCACTGACTTTTCAAGGGAGTACAGCAGTCTTATTTAGCCACATCGCACAATATAGCCCAGTGAAGAAAGTTTTATGATAATGTTATAAACATATCATCAAGTACACTTCTCATGGAAGCACAACCACTTTTACACTATGCTTTATGACCCACAGCAGAATTACTTCCCCAAGTCAATAGTTTCTGTCACATTAACGTTTGCAGTAAAACGCTGCTAAGCAGTTGTAAATCAAATGATTGTCAGTGGACCAGCGGCCTCAGAATGAATATGTGCTCTGGAGCGTAGCTGGAAGTGTGCTGTCTGTGAGGGTAAGCCACAGACTGCCAAAGGCTGTGCCAAGTGGTTCCAGCGAACCAGTTTTGCACACACATGCACAAATGCACAGTCGAACACTGGCCAATCAGTCACATCTGTCTCGGATGAGGGAGGACAGAAAAGATCGAACCCAGTGCAGCTGTTTGAGGCAAAAAATATGATGATCTCATAGGTGAACTCTGCCTACAACAACTAGCTGTGAACCCTGTTCAAACAAAAGAACAACTAATTCAATCCCTGTTTCATTAATGTGGCCTGAAGGTTGATGGTATAATAAGCTATGAGTAATTTGGGCTGCCGTACAGAAGTTTGACGCACACAGACCTCGGCTCCAAATTACGTGACATCAATCAAATTATTTGGCATGGAGTTTCAAATTCAGTTCTAAACCTTGTATGTACCTACAGCATGCTGTGGCTGAAGCTCATTATTAGTACACCGTGGAAGCCAGTCATTGTTGCTAAGTCACTCATCGCATTAGCGACAGATATAGTCTCGTTCACTTCCCTTTCTACTTTAAGCCCTATCATATTTAGTTTTAAGCAGCTTAATGGCTGTATAGTGCACAAATGGGTGTTGAGCTCTCTATTGGATATTATTAATGGACATTACTCAGAGGGGGGTTGGTTCAATCTCTTTTTTTGCCACAGACTGAGCTGTTAAGTGATGAGGCAGATTATCTCAATCCACAATAGGCTCAATCATTTTCCCCAACGTATCAAATCTAAACCTCCCAAAGATAATAAAGCTCCTCCTATCTACAGGCCAAACAGAGAGCGGACTCCTTTCATGACTTAATAGCCAAATATACTTTCCTAATTCAGCAGTTAGGGCAACTAAGAGTGCTTGGCCTTGCCATGTCTGTGCAGACAACAGGACTGAGAAGGCTTTGTTGGCCGGTATCAATAATAGGTGATCTGAACGAAGGCTGGAAATAACTTCCTTTCTCTTTGCTGAAAAAAGACTGTTCCCACGAACGAGAGCTCAAGAAGACAATAGTGCCCCTGGCTTCTCTCTCGGACATGTAATGCACACACAACCCACACTCTTCACTCTCCACCGGCACTGAGCTCAGCTCAAAGTTACAGGCTCATTTAGTTCCATGACGATGGAGCATATAACAACGCTCTGTAAAGCAGTCAGCTGATGCCTTTCATCAGCTCTGGTTTGTGTGCATTTTAGACTGTCCTCTCTCACTTTAATTACCCATCTTTTCCCTCATAGCGAGGCCCTCTCACAAATTATACCGCATTGTTGTGTGAAGATTGGCCTGTCATCGCAAGAGGAGGGGACTGTTACAGCGTCGCCATTGTGGCCCCTGATGCCCGGCTGCGGTCATACATAGCGCACCGTTGCCTGCCATTACAGCTGGTGCCAGGTGACTCATTGACCCAGACAGCATTCTGCCGTGTCAGCTTGGCGCCATGGAGTGGGGCTCGTTCCTGCGCTAGGACAATGGGTATAGGCAAATGTTCCTCTAAAGATGAGATGGGGCTCTGAAAATTCACCCCCCTTCATTTTTCACATCTTCACCAGAAACTTTTATCTTAAAGCAATTTGCAATTAAAGCAATTAAAGCCATTTGAGCTTTCTGTACAATGTGATATACACTGATTACACATGACTTTAAAATCACAGATGGGTGAAGTGAATAATATTTACTATTGGTAATGTAATAGTGGGAAACCCCTGGGTCCTGACATTCATGTAGATTTTGTTTTGACACCCCTGTCCTACCTGAGTATTGTTTCAGACCAATATACCCCTTCATGACAACACTATTCTCTAATGACAATGGCCTCTTTCAGCAGGTCTGCCAGAATGCAAAAGCACTTAAGGAAAGTTTTGAGAAACATGCCAGAGATTTCAGAGTGTTTACTTGGAATCCACATTTGTGAGATGGGCTGGACAAACCAGTTCAATCCATAGTGGCCCAACCTTGCAGCTTATAATATCTTGGTTCCAGGAGTTCTTTTGAGGTCTTGTAGAGTTCATCTCTTGATGGGTCAGAGCTTTGGTAGCACAAAGAGGAACTACACAATTATATGCCAGTGATTTTATTGTTATGGCTGGAGTAGAGTCTGTCATATCTAATCACCTGTTCTTACCATTCTCTTTAGTGGAATGCTAGTAAGAAAACAGATCTGCTCAGCCCATTTAATGTGGCTCTGGCATTTAGGTTACTGTATGTACTGTTAAAAAAGGCCAATACATTTTATGAGGCTTATGGACAATTACATTTCTGTATGTTAAGTACCAAAGTGTATGTGCTTTGAAAATTGAAAATAGCAGGATATAATATTGAGCAGAAAGGTCTCTGTACCGGTTTACATTTAAGAATTAATTGGGACTATAAGCACGACGGCAGTGATCTCTTTAGACGCATATGGTCTTTATGTCTTATATCTTGTGGTGCTGTAAATGTGAGCCAGTCATTTCTGCAACCTACATTCCTTTGTTTTACTAAGTAAAATTGTTTTATAAAGTTTCTGGATAAAGTTCTGCTGAAATACTCAGTCCAATGGAAATACACAGCTCACAAAAATGAAGGGATAATTCATTATGGGAGATTTCATTTTGAAATATCCCCTAATTTTTATGAGCAGTGTTTAAAGGAGATTTATTGTCAAAAAGGTAATGACCTTTTCATCATACCAGAATCTCATTTTGTCCTAAAGATCTCATGGATGTCCAACTGAATAGTGAGGAATTAGTGTATTTTTTATTCATGCAGTTATAATTCCTCCTGCATTTTTCCATGTTGACAAAGCTTCAGATTATGGTCATTATGGCCTGTTGAAATCATTGAAAAGAATCTTTAAAAGAATCCAGTAGACCCTGGGGAATCACAGTAGGTTGCATTTGCAGAAAACTGAAGGTCACTGAGCATTTTAACATTATTTAAAGTGACTTTATATTGGAGCTCTGTTATAAGCACTAATATGAAAAATATGGATCTTAAATAAGCAGTGGCACTGAGACTTGTGTAAAGTAAATTGTAATAAGCAATCAATAGTTGGCTGAAATTAATTCATTTTTGCTTCATATTGATGGAATAGGAAATATACTGCTCCCAAAAAATAGGAGATACTTCAAAATGAAATATCCCATAATTAATTATCCCCTATTTTGTGTATTTAAGGGACATTAAATATGATTGTATTTGTGTATAACGTTCTTGATGGTTGGTCAGTGTTCATCAGTGTCCATAACTGATGTGATTCAATTTAATCCCTTTAACAAACACAAGCACACATGTTGTGAATGTCATGTTTTGGCATTATGCTCTATAACTGTAAATGTTTCAATTAATCTCCTGAGTACCCTGTAAGAATAAGGTGCTCTAAAGATTCGTTTAAAATCTGTTAAAGAATTTTAGTCAGGTTGCAGCTTTAATCACTTATGGTTATTTCATTAAAAACACATTGTAAATGTTAATTATATGGCCCAGACACTGTGGGCCAAGCACTACACCAGTATACTCACAATTACCATGCAGTCTGCCAAATGTGTTATTTGTAACATATGCCAAGTAAATGTGGAATTTTGTTGTGGTGTTGGTTGAAACTGGGAACCACACTTGTATGCTAACCACTAAACAATGGCATATTTGACAGCAAAATGCTTTCCCATGATGGGTTAAGTCAAATAAGATTTAAGGTTTGTAACCTGATGATTGAAAATAGTATTTGGCCCTGTTACAACAGTTGGTCAGTACCTGATGTACTAACAGATTTTCAGAGATATAGAGTGCTTATGGCTTTCATATATTCAAAAGCAGCACTTAATGAACAATGCATTGTGGTTCATGAATTGTTTCCCCACATGGTTTATCCCTGTTTGTCTTGGTCAGGGTTGTGTGATTGGGTCTGGAGCCTACCACAGAGAACACAGAGAGGGCCCAGACAACAGTGCTACCAACCAAGCCACCAGGTCCCTACGTATTAACCTTTAGGTCTCTATAAAGTCTAGCCTAAATTAGCATGATAATATTTGAATACAACATATGGAGGTTGCCATGCTCTAGAGAGTTAAACGATCAGATATAGATATAGCCTTTAATTATAGATTAGACAAGTTGAACCTGGAAAGTTTTATGGCTTGTAATGCAGGTAAACTTTTGTCCAGCATTTGAGACTGTTTTTTTCCCCAGATGCTGTCACCACCCTAATGTGTAGTTACAGAAGAGAATCAGAGAAAAGGAACACTGTGTTTATCACCTAAAACATCTCATCTGTTTCACAAGGGTACAACTTCATAGCCTAAAAACCTTCAACCTTGTGCTTTTTTGAGAAGTTTAAAGTTAAGCTGCCACCCAAACAACACATACTATGTAAGCTTATGGGGAAAAAAACATCAGTTACAATTATTTAGTACTGATTTGGTAACCCTGCTCTTACCTTAAATAGTTTAATTGTCTTGTCATGTAAGAATTCCACCAGCGATTTTAGTTCCTCTCAATTTAAGCCAAGTGCCTATATGTGCAATTCAGCTGGAGTGACTGATTCCATCTGCCACATTTCACCTGTAATTCCTCTAGTGTTCGATAGGACTAGGTTCCAGTAATTTTGTGACTGCTGAACCTTTGCGAAACTAAATGCAATAACACATTTTAACACTCTGTGATGTCTTTGCTTAGACCCATAATCCATTCCAATGCATTTGAGATTTTCAATACGGTTCATGTGTTCAGAAAGAAAGAGAAAACTTTAATGTGACATCTAATATATACGCAAGTTTTGTAAACAATGATGCTGGGAAATGCTAAAAGTGCATTCTATAAAGTTATTTAATGTAAAAAATAGATATGTTTCTTATTATGGCACAGAACTTTGTTAAATGTTGAACATACTGTAAAATTTGTGAAACATTTTCTATTAAGAGACCCCAAGTCTCTATGTAGAGCTAAACATTTGTTACTGTTCATTTGAGCCAAATTAATCCATATAAATATATCTATTTCAATATGGGAACATAGTCAAATAATTGTTTTGGTGGTTTTCCCCCATATAATTTAAATTGCTCCAAGCTGCTACACTTGGAAAATGTTTTGGCTCATAATATCAGTTTTCTGAGCACAAATCACACCATAATGCTGCCTTTAAATAGTTACAGACAGACAATTTATTCTTGGCATTCTTTTCAACACAAAACCTGCGCCAGCATGAGCGTGTCACGCTTTGTTGCCAACAGTCATTATTTGCTGACAGCTCTAAGTCATTTTCCCCCTTATAGCTGCTTTTTACAGTTTTGTAAATGCTAGATTCACACACTCTAGGGCAACGTGATTAGCCTGGGGCAAAGGATGTAAATTGTTGTAGAAAAGAAGAAATATCACCAAACCCATTGGGAAGCATTAGCTTTTTGCAAACAAAGGCAAATGTAAACAATCAACACTATGCATACATTTTTTTGCACTGAAACTTACTTCAGACTCTTCCCTTTTGGGCAGGGTTTGTTTTGATGTTTGGTGTTCTGTAATGCATGTTGTGGTTTTCATTATTCAGTCAGTCACCTTACCAAACACCACTCCACCATTAACTCACCATTGTACAATTCCCCCACTGGGCGACACACATTAGTTCAAGATTCAGTTTTAGAGTCATGGCTCCATGGGAAACTGTTTGCTTACCCTCCCACCAGCAGCCGAGCTGATTTATTCAGTCATGAGTTTAGTAAGTACAGACCCACATCAGCTGATTCCTAAGCGTGGCATGGTTTTGACAGAAATGTCTTCTACAAATCATGACTATTTGTTTGAACTCCACTCTGTGTGGAACTGATCCCGTGCTGAGGCTGGCTCAGAGTGCCCTGATAATTGCTCAATCATAACAGAAATCCCAATCCAACAGAGATCCCCACCCACCTGAGATTCAACAGGCACAGCCTTATCCAAATGGAGCTGGCAGTCATTTTCTCATCGTCTGGTTCACAATGAGAGTCTGCATGCTCTAAATTAAAGCAGCGTGTACCAGTTATTCACTCTGGCCTGACGCTAATGGAAACCAACTCCACTCTTTTATAATTCATTTGTACCATTAGCATATTAGCCGCAGCTTAATAACAGGATGTCATTTAAGGGATTTGGTCTAGAACTAATGACAACATTTGTGCTCCGGAGTACGCTAAACAAAGACGACTCCGCTTATTACCATGATGAAAGCTAAACGTTAGCTGTGCTTACATTTGGCTAAACTGTTTACTAATAAACTTCATGGCTTTTGAATTCATTCCTAAGCAACGTAAGTGAACAAAAAATATATCATATGAGTCAATTTAATGGTACATAAAGCCATGATGAGCATTGATGTGTCTTGGGACATGAGAAAAGTGCAGAATTAGTCAGTCAGTTTGGGTTGTATATGTAAACATGTAGGTTGAAATAACTTCCACAATGTTAAATCACGATATGCAGCAGCGGTAAAAAAAAAAAAAACACAGTGTTTATTTATATAATATAATTAGTGGTTAGAATCTGTGGATTGAGGAACCTTGGTTAGAAGTTTGCTAACTGACAAACATATCACTGTGTTTCTGGATAAATGTTTTTTCTTATTACTAGTCTTTTGTATACTATTGGTATAAACTGGTCAAGCAAAACATGTTCATGGTCAGAAGGAAAGCATATAATCTATGACCTGGATGAAACAACAAAAACAATATTTTTAGCTAGCCAGTAAGTCTTATCAATCATGAAACATAAAGATTCCTTCTTTATTTTAGGCTCATTGAAATAAAACCACACTGTTCATGTGAGGAAGACTTAAGTACTGTTAAATCTCCCTCATTTTTGACATTCTCAAAGCCTAATGGCCTCTGGAGGGCAGCATGTATGGGAAGTGCTGCCTCCTCTAGAGGAATGCCAAAAAGCCACCACACATGGATCCAATATTGGGGAACGTACATACAGTAGATGCAGACGACATGGAGCCATCCTTAGTTCGGTGGAGGAAGTTAGTGGTATATGTGTCTGCCACTGGTTCTCATTTGCAGTCATGGAGCTTTTGGAAAAAGTTCAAACAGTTTCACACACAACTATGTGCTGCTAGCCCAAGCGATTTGTTAACCATAGTGACATTATTAACTGATGGCTATACGTACTAAAGACTCTGATCTGACTGACTTAAAACACTGAATAAAACCTTATCATTAGTAGCAATATACTGTATATATCACTCATTCAGGAATGTTTCAAATACATTTATATTTTGTTATTTCGCGATCATCCTCATCCAGATCAACTTACAACTTATACAGTCTTACAATACAAGAAATCATAGGCTTAGGGCCTTGCTCTTGGACCCAACAGTGTCAGCTTAGCAGAGGTGGGAACTGATATACCAACCCGCTGGTCGATAGTTTAGTATCATAATCACTAGACCACAGTCAAATACAGTACTTGCAGTGTGTGATGTGCTATATTCAGTAGTTCTCAGCCTGCAGTTTGTATAAGATAAAAGTGGAAGCTAATATTCCTACAAAAATAAAATCTTATTGGCACACTGCACCATTTTTTTTGCCCTAGAATTTAGGACTAACTCAGTTACCTTGCTTCAGTGAAATACTTTTTATTATTATTATTTATTTGTTTAGTTTAATTATAATCTTTATCGTATCAAGATAAAAATGGCTTGGCATTTTTCACTGAGAACAATTATGCTCATTTACTGAACATAAAATTTTAAGTTAATTGATAAAAATGCTACAGCTGGTGGGACAACACGTTTTGCTCTTCACTCCAATATTTATTATTGTTATGTGTTTTGCACAACAATGTTTACAGTATAATATTACTATCACGCACATATGAAGTACAGGGTGACTCAAAAGACACAGGACATGTTTTTAATTCAGAGACAAAACAGAATTTAACATATTTGAATACTCCAGCGAGTAATGGGAGAGGGGGCCTATCTTGTCTGAAACATGGCTGCCCTCTTGAGAAGGATCAAGTTTTTCCAATGGGAAGGTAGTCATGTAAAATATTGAACGACCAAAACTGTAAATCAGCAATCAGAAATCTCTGATATCAAAAGTTATCAACACAGAAATGTTGTTGTACTTCAAAGGTAATTGAAGAAGTAATTGACGATTCTGAGGTCCGGGGAACTCAGGTGCCGTATCATATCTGCAGACTTCAATAACGATCATGCAGAAAGATCACCAATTTCACACATTTTGCATCCCTCACAGCCAAATTCCAAGACACCAAGTCTGTGGATGACAAGCTACATAGTGGTCGCCTGAAGACTGCTACCGACAAAGAAACCTCAACAATGGTTTTGGCAGCCTTTGTGAAAAGCACACAACACAGCACCGTGTCCTGTGTCTTTTGACTCATCCTGTATTGACTGAAATATGTAGCCAATAAAAACACATTGTGTAGAATCTGATTCTGCTTTCCAGGTGAACTACAAAACCATTGAAATGGCTTGTTCTGTGCCTGGTAGTGGAAGCTACTGTGGCTGGTAGTGTTCATTAAAATAGATAAGCAAAATGTAAACACAACACGGACTACCAGTCTTGACCTGTATGTTGTGCCAAATATAACTTGGCCAGATCTGCAGTACAGATGCAGCCACTGTTATACATAACAAATCAATTGAAATACCTTGTACTTTATTACAGATTGTACCTTTTTTCACTAGTGGAACTGTCGTCACTTGCTAACATAGTGCAGAAGGGATCAAAACAATTAGCATCCAGCCTGCAGAACATGCAAGTATAAAACATTGGACTATTCTAAATGGCACTAAGTAAGGAAGAGGTGACGTTCTGGTGAGGTATGGTCATTTTCACAGCATTGTTTATTTAAAAAGCAAATCCAGCTGGATAAATTGTGAAAAAGTCAAACCTTCAGATATTTGACAGCCTCAGAATTTAAGGCCTCAGTTATGAAGCTGGAGTAATTAAACAGTATTCAGGCTTAAATGAACTGCAGGCTAGACAAGACAGCCTGTGCTGGTCAACATAATACACTACCACTTAGCTGTTAATGTAGCCTTTGTATATTTAGTTAGGACAACTCAACGTAATCTGTGGTTTCACAGATTTAAAGCAATGTGTCAAGATTGTCATCTAAATTAATTGGTGAGATGCCAAGCTGGTGCCGAACCAGTGATCAGGTGATATATGTAATTTTAAAGTGCTGCAATTTTCCAGAGGGTTGATCTATGAAAGAATGTAGACATAGGTAGTGTACGGTTCTCTTTCCAATGCCGCAGACTACACTGTGACCAACTAAAACAAATAAGGTCAGGCTGCAACGGTGGGAAGGAAAAATAAACAAATTAAGCTCTTTTTAACTGTGCCCATTCCACATGATTCAGTGGAAATTAAAAATGTTCTGCTGTAAATGTACTGCCAACCATGCTTAAAATGGGGCCTCACTGACTGTAAAACACACTAGCGCATATGTTTGGGCAAATCAGTGGTCTCCAAGCCTTTTCAATTTTAAAATGAGCACAAAACGGCATGGATAAATTGTGAAATTATGTAATTAATATTTAAGGTAGACATGATTTTTTTGCTCCATAACACATCAGTTTATCAACATTTTTAAACTATCAAACTATTGTAAACATGTAAACATTTTATCCCCTCTGTTGTTTTGGTGTTTGTTTAGCTACATGAGTATATAGGTATATAGTATATAGGTACGCAAGGGAAGAAACGGCCCTAAGTGGGGCGCCAATTCATCGTCCATCGTAGCGTACACACAGTCACACACACAGAGCCACACACCCACTTTAGAGACACCACTTAACCTAACATGCATGTCTATGGGAGGAAACTGAAGTACCCGGAGTAAACCCACACAGACATGGGGAGAACATGCAGACTCCACACAGGATTGAACCCGGGACCTACTGAGTCCTGAGTCACTGTGCTGCCCTGTGAGTAGCTATAAAGCTTTTGTACATTTTATATACAGTATATAATGCAAAATAAACCTTTATATATATA
>JAUZST010004498.1:0-16276 GCA_034779995.1 Parotocinclus haroldoi | reverse complement strand
TTTTATGTAGTCAAATTTTAGGCTGTTTATATATATATATATATATATATATATATATATGATATATATATATATATATATATATAACTTACAGCTACTTACTGCAACGTACAGCAAGACATAAAAAGCAAGACATGAAAAGCATATTTTAATGCACACCAGCATTTGAATTAATGTCCCATTATTTGAGCTTGGCAGCCAAGCAAGTACACAGAATGATGGTAGCAGCAGTACACTGGAGCAGCCTGTTATGAGGAGGAGGGCACTGGAACTTTCAAATGGCTTTTGTTGTAATCAGGCATTTTTTAGGGGAGCCTCCAGCATGCTACTGTATCAAAACCAGTAACAGCTCTTCTCCCTGAATGCCTGTTCAGATAGCTTATGTTTGGTGATTTATTTTACTCTCTGGTCCTGGGGAACAAGATCAAATCCACAGAGGATGTGCATGTGTTTTTTTAATAATGTCAAATAATGTAGATCAGAGTATTTATTATTTGATAGATAGTTGTATTGTTTTACTGTGACAAATGAAAACTTAGTGTATGAAGAACTTGAGTGAAACAATGATTAAATAGAAAGTGTTATATCCTTGAGGAAAATGTGCCCAATTACATATGTAATGGACCTTCGGAATGGCAAGGTCAAAGTCCTGACCTTTATAAAAAAACATTTTTGGAAGGATCTAAAGAACGCAGTTTATATAAGGGAACTTACTAACTTACCTACAAACATCCCAGAGTTTAAGCTGTCCCAAGCAAAGAATGTGCTAAAATCCATCCAAGCAAGTGTGTAAGACTGACCAAAAGTTACCAGACATTTTGTTGTAGATATCCAATATTTACTGCTCACAAAAATTATGGGATACTTCAAAAATAAATTTCCCATGAATGAATATCCCCTCATTTTTGTGAGCTGTGTACATAAGGTTAACATCAAAATCATTGATATGATTTCCTCAATAATAAATGATTAAGTATAATGTTTTCTTCCCATTTGTGCAATTTGGTTCTCTCTATTTACTTTTTAGTATTTCTGTAAAAATATGTTATGTTTAGGTGATTATTAAACAAAAATATAATAAATGTCTAAAGGGTTCAAATACTTTCATGCAACACTGTGAGCCTATGTGAGCACGAGGCCATAAAAGGGATTAGATTTAAAAAAAAAAATCCTGTAAATACTTTAAAGAAATGCGTAAATCATGCTGGGGCAGTCATGCCTGAAATTGAATGGAATCACATATTCAGTGGAACATTCAGGATCATACACACCTACTGTAAATCCTTAGCATGCTCACCTCTCATGGACTTTCATGCAAACAGAATAGAGATTAAATTTATTGGTAATGCATCTACTATAAGGTATAAGGCTATATAATGGTCAACCATTTTTAAATTGGACTATGAAATCATTGTGCATTTATATGATACATATCATAGGTAGGAAAAATCCACCAGCTAAAGAAAAAGACTGCAGAAAAAGAGATTATACATTAATAAAAAATAATCCTGTTTTCAAAGCCTGCAAAGCTAGGCTCAAATTTAAATATGCCACCATGTAGTAACATTCACTACTAAAAAGCTCATTTTGTAGGATTGACACAGAAGTCACTACAGGGCTGTGTTCATCTTCTGCTTCTCCAGCACCTGAGCACTGATATAAAACAGCACAGGAAGAACCGCAGTGCATCTGCAGTTCTTATGGCTATTTTAGTTATATAGTTATGGTTCAACACTGAGAAAAGCAATAGTGAGCAGATGAATTACATTTAAACCGGAATAACATCATTTACATTAATGTTGCAAACCTGGATGTCAAGAGTTAGTCAATACTAGTTAATAAAAAAAATATGCATAATTCACAGGTCACGACACAATGCACAGTCCTTGAGACATAAAAGTCGAATCACATCCACATGCCTTTTTTTTATTTCTGAGCATTTCTCTCTCTTCTGACTTAGCCTGTCCTTTATTATTTATTTACTATTTTTGGACTTCTGCTCCTTTGTGATTGGATCCTTGGTAAAAAAAAAAAAAAACATGCAACAATGGATCTTTGGTAGCTGGGTTATGTCTGTTAATTATAGTGCAGGTCAGTAAGACCTTCATGTCTTACATCCAACGTACGCCTGTGTCCTGCAAATGAGGCACCACTTATGTACAGGCAAATGTAACATAGATCAAAACTGATTATAAGTTTTTCATTGCTAAAACAGTGATGTATCTAAGATAATGGTGGCCTGTACATCATCAGCAAAAGTGATCCTCTAGTTTCCAGTCAGACTTACACAGGGTTGAAAAAGAATTTTAGACCACTGTGGACTTTCTTTATGAATAGTGCTCTTCAGATCACTGCTTCTAAATTAGGTTAAAGGCTGGAACCTGACTAGGCTGTGCAAAACAGAATTATAAAAAAAGTATATCTTTTTCATTTGTATTCAGTATTTAGTATCACAAAATACTAACAAAAAACAAAAATGCTAATTTATATTATAATATAACAAAAATTATATTATTACTTTAATTATATTAGGTGCTTAAATCATATAATTAAGAATATCAGTTTTTATTATATGATTTATTGATAAAAAATCCGAAAGTATTACTGTTACCCATATTATCCATTTGCTGTTCGGGTATTTTTGCTGTATTAGCAGCATTTACTGCACACATTATGTGCAAAATCTGAAAATCCAGATTATTATTATTATCCCAGCATGACTACACAATGATTTCCGAAGGGCATTGTGTGGTGTTACTGAATTCTTCTTTTGCTCTGTTTTTACGGGTCCTCAGATATGCTTAGAGAGGTTTAAGTCATATAATTGTGTACAATAGTCCATGACATTCTGCTACTTCCTACTTTTTCTTTGTTCTTGGACTAATTGTGTCAAATCTTTGAGGTGTGTTTGGGGTCATTATCCTGCTGCAAACCCCACAGGGGATTGTAACAGGAATTCCTGTGGAAACTAAAATCCTCAGATGCTCAAGTCTATTATATAATCTGCATAGTGTTTGCATATACCCTATAAAATGTCTAAATTACATTTAATGTGTAATACAATTCAAATGATATGTAAATAGAATGGAATACTGACAAGAAAAAAAAGGTTGTACATGATAAATAAATGCTTAAACTGAGCCGGCTAGAGAGAGAATTAATTTTTGTCACTTTAAACTTTAACTGGATGATGAACTCCTGATGTAACAGATGATCCCATATCTTATGTAGATCAGCAATAGTATTGCATTGCAGCTATGTGAACATGCCTTTTAATTTGAACATAATTTTATAGTTTTATTGCCTTTATCAGTCTTGTTTTGAAGAACTCTTTCAATTGTAACAGACTCTTTTACACTCACCGGCCACATATTAGTTATACCTGTTCAGTTGTTCATTGGTGCAAGAAGTTCAGATTGGGCATAATATTGAGGAAGGATTATCGAAGTGACTTTGGACATGGCAGAGTTGTTGGTAACTTGTGAAGTATTTCAGAAACTGCTAATCTACTGAAATTGTCATGCACAGCCATCTATATAGTTTGTAGAGAATGGTCAAAAAAAGAAAATATCCAGCAGTTATATAAGCAGCAGTTCTATGGGCAAAAATACCTTGTTGATGCCAGAGGTCAGAGGGAGATTGACCAGACTGGCTTGAGGTGATAGGAAGTCAATAGTGATTCAAATTACTTGTTCTATATATAAATCAAATTACTACTTCTATATATAGCACATCAAACCTCAAAGCACACGGGCTACAGCTGCAGAAGACCACACCACAGGTGAGTCTTGTCAACTGAGAACAGGTTAGTGGGTCTACAAATTGTATGGGCTCACCAAAATTGGAAAACAGACAAACTGTAAAAATCTTTTCCTGGTCTAATGAATGCCTGGAAAATTCAGACAGGGCAGCCAGAATTTGGCATGAACAACATGAAAACACAGGTCTATCATAAATTGTATCAAAAGTTCAGGTTGGTGGTTGTGGTTTATTAATGTGGAGGATATTTCTGGCAGACTTTGGCACACATTATCAATACAGCATTGTTTAAACAATGTGTATTATTGCTGACCATGTTCATCCTTTTAATACAACAGTGTTCTATGTGCCATGTTACAAGAAAAATAATCACAAAATGGTTTCTTGAACATGACAATGTGTTGTCAATGTGTACTAAATGTACATCTCTATGGTCACCATATTTTTATCCAACTTGGCTAAATGTAAGAAAACAATGATCCAACAAAAGAGTTTTCAGTTAAAACAATGGAAAGGATTATACAAATACCTTCCAGCAGGAAATCCAAAACAAAGTGTAGGAAAAATGTTGGTTGTTCCCAGTCAACTGTGTCTAAAACTTGGTGCAAATACAAACAAAATGTTAAAGTATACAGGTAGACCAAGTAACACCTTAACAATAAAACCAGTATACTTTGAAAACAGAAAATGCACATCAAAACAAACTGAAACCAATCAGCAGCCAGTAGTTGTCGTGGAACTGTAATAAACTGGCTGAAATAAATAGGATTTACATACAGTAATACCAAACAAAAACAACAGTAAAACCTAACCAGAAGACAACAAGGTTAACAGTGTTTGGATAAATATGATATTAAGCAATGAACCAGGAGATGATATAGAAATTTTGTCTGGTACTGCTCTACTGAAACAAATTCAGATGACTGTCTAATGAAAACAAATTTTTCCACTCAGGAAAAGGACAGATAATATAAGATTGTAAAGCTGGTTTGAGACAATGCACCACTGTAAAAAGTGCCATATAAATAAATGTGACTTGACTTGACAGGGTTAGATGTCAATCATTGCCTCAACAGGCACTGCATAGGTGTACATTGAGATTTTTCAGAAAGATAATGCATCTTGACCCAGGGCAAAACAGGTTAAAGCATTTCTTACACAAAATATATCAATTCAGTGACATTACCGGCAGTCTGGATCTTAAATAAATTCAATTCTAGTTTAAAAAATATAAATTGCAAAATGCACCCTAATTTTTGTGAGCAGTGAATGTAAATAGAAAAGTCTTAAAAGTCTTAGCAAAAACAAGCAAAAACAGCAGATTACTAACTGAAAAATAGCAATTGCATCAATACTATATATTTACATGTGCAAGCAGCATTAATTAAAATAAATATAATTTATTTGAGGTATCATTTATAAAGCAAGAGTATATGTAAGTATTAAACAAACATTATTTACTGCACTATTGATGATTGGTGTAAGTTTATTAGTATAAAAAGTGAAACTGCCATTTAGACAAAAATATTGTGATTATTTTTATTTACCTGCGATATTTTTTTTTGTATGAAACAATTTGATGGAATGAGTAATGTGAAATAAGTAATATTCAATACATTTCTCTGAATCATCTTCTATATTACTATCTATTTGTAAAATAAACAACAAATGAAACTGCAGTGTATAAACTAGATTCTTTAATTTGGTTGAAAAATGTGTAAATTGAGTGAAAGCAGATTTAGAGACCAAAGGCACTAATGTCTAGACCTATATAAGTACTTTCCTTTTATTTCTTTTATGTGAGATGTTTCTCGTTTGTGACCCCTTTAACCTTTAGTTCCCCTCTGGCATGGTTGCCAGGGAAACAAAGAAATGGAGTGAATAGTGGTAGAAGTGAAGGGGGTTTCTCATATCCACTTTTACCCACTGTCCCTTTGGTGCGACTTGCTGTTCTTGGCATATCTAGTCATAAACTGGAGCTATGAATCTCAGAATTATTGGTGGAGACAGCTTCTGCATGGTCTGAATGTTTATGAGCTCATTAGAAAGAAAAATGTTTTTGTGTACTTGTGAAACGTCATCAGTCGCAGCCCAAGTATTGTATATGTTCTTTTTTAAAATAAGTACTATTTCAAAATGAAATATCCCCTAATAAAATATCCCCTAATTTTTGTGAGCAGTGTATGTTATTTATGCAACTTGTATTCTTAATATGAATTGCCTGATATAAACTAGATTTTAAACTGAAAGTTAATTTCTTTCTAAAGTACTCACGTTACTACCGTAGAATGCCGTGTAGATAGACTTTCATACTTTCACATTTATTTATTTACTCAGTCAGTGCAAAATATTAGATATTCTTTACATTTTTCTATAGTTTATGTCTCTGTTTTTGTCGTGATTGTGCTGCACTTTATTTATTTTGTCTTGATTGTGCTGTACTGTAAATACTACTACTGGCTGCAAAATTTCCCCCGGAATCAATAAAGTATCAATCAATAAATCAATCAATCAATCCATCCATTCCATCCATCTATCTATCTATCTATCTATCTATCTATCTATCTATCTATCTATCTATCTATCTATCTATCTATCTATCTATCTATAAGACCCTTGGTGCATATGCTATCGGTTTGTTATACAATCGGTTTGCTATCGGTTTGTTATACAACTTTTACCACTGACTACATTCAAAAAGTTTTTATCAAGAAAACAAACGGACAAGTCTACATCGTGAAGTACGCTGCTGCTGTAATTGTAGAATAACCATACTGCATCTGCCTGTACTCGCAATTCGAACTTACCAAGTCCATACTAGAAAATCTGTCCAAACTTTGTGTATCATAAAACATGTGGAGCTGTTATATTATATCCATTACATGTATATATCCTACCATCCATTATCTCTGTGTAACCAACAAAGGGTCCTGGGCCAACAAGGGTTGCAAGGGCACAAATAAATCCATCGTAGTGTGTACATTTATATACATACATAAACTCCACATGTTTAAGATGGCAGCAACTGGCAGTAACTTGATCCTGCAGTAGAATGCTGCAGATAGCATTGTAGAGGCTCTGAACACCTGCATGGTGTGTCAAGGGATTCATATATTGAGGAGCGCTGGTAAGCACAATATCACATTTGATGACTGGAATATGGGTCAAAATGCAGGTGTTAATGATTCGCAAACAGGAATGATTTTATTTGGACATTACAAAGGCCATAGTGTGAAGGAAGTAGTTGAAGTTTCAGGTGTGTAAAACCATATCGGCATACCAGCAGTGGCAAAAATCCCAGTGATGAAACTGATACACTTAGACAGCCAGTGTGTTTCAGTTTTTGGGAATCAATATCGCTTTGCATTCAGGCAAGAATTGAAAACCATATACAAAAATAAAAAATTCGGACTGGTCTGGTCAGATAAATCTAATTTATGTCTGATTGTGAATGATGCTAGGGGTCATGTCCATGTACAACCTCAGGAAGTCTTCAATAAAAGCCGCATGCGAGGTGTGTCTGGTGTGTTTTAATTATGAGGAAACCTTTCAC
This sequence comes from Parotocinclus haroldoi, assembly GCA_034779995.1. Lineage (NCBI taxonomy): Eukaryota > Metazoa > Chordata > Actinopteri > Siluriformes > Loricariidae > Parotocinclus > Parotocinclus haroldoi. The sequence goes on along the minus strand of JAUZST010004498.1, from coordinate 8,964 downwards.
CTTCACCATTAAAGTGAAGTCACCCATCTGGACTGGCCTGCAAAATTCCCAGATGTAAATCCTTTTGAACATCTGTGGGACTGCCTAGAGCAACGTGTAAGCATCTAATCTGGTCAAACAGCACAATTCTCACAACATTGATGTAACCTACATCCAGAAACTGGTCCAGTACAGTTTAAGTCAAATCACAGCTGTTATCTGTGCTAGTAAAGGGAGGTTGCACTAGTAGGCACGTTTCAGTCACAGGTGACGAGCACCTTTACTTCATTATGGAATTATTGCATTGTGGACCAAATATATAATTCCAAAATAATAAATTGAAGCTCAGATTTGCCTTTTATTTGTTTCTTCTATGGTTATTTAACCTAGGAGAGGGCTGCCATATGCCTACTTCACACGAAACCCAAGGCCACATTGCTCAAACTATAGCATTAATAAATCCAAACTATATTTTATAGTAGGGATGCAATGCAATCTTAATCACCCACTTATTAAGTGCCAGTTTTGTAGGAGTTGAGCTGATGTGTGAAGGAAACGTGGCTGGTGATAAATTTTACTGAGACCTGTGAAATTTGCTTTGTTAATTGTGTGGGCGGCTGCAGGAGTAGAACAGTGTGACAGTCTCTCTCACAACCCACCCCCACTTAACTGCTTCACTGAGCAAATTTTATGGTACTCCATATAAATCCACAGACTGTGTGACATAATTTTTGCAAGCAATTAACAATAGCTACTTACTACTACCAGGCAACAAAATTAATTATACCGCATGTGCAGTGCGACAGTCATTTTTCAAGAATATGTATATTCTTCAGCTATATAGGTATGCATTTATATGTTGCAATTGCTACTGAAAGTAACCATCAGATACAATTATTACATTCCTTGCATGAGTTGAAAAGCAATATTTGAACTGTGGATTTAGAGTTATTATTAATAATGATGACATTGCACAGTACAGGGGTTAGCATTTTTAGCACCCTGACTGGGCTGCAACTAGGCACACCCATAGCAGGGAGTAGTGTGTTGTGGCATATTTCTCTTGCAGCCAGCATTAAACCTCTTTCCCAAATGGGATAAAATTAATTGCTCCAGCACATTAATGAACTTTGGGAGACATCACCATGTTGCTGGTTTGCCCCTCCTCGGCTTATTGTCATATTCATCACTGCTTACCAGGAGCACCGACAAGCATTGTTGCTCTAGAGATGGCCCAGTCATCTGGCTATGATGTTTTGTCCCTCTTTGACCAAGGCCCTGAACTTAGATGTGATCTTTCAGATGTTAACAAAGACACTTTGTCACATGATCACCTTCTCTGGTCACTTCTTGAGTACCTGAATGACCAAGGGTATTAATTAGTGGTATTCCATAAACAGATACTCAGAATCAAAGTTGGCTTAATGTTTGGCAAACATTTCTCACAAAAGTCCAAGGTGTGTCCTGTAAATTATTAACGGCCTCTTGATGTCTGAAAATAATATACAGTATCTGTTATCTGACCCAATGATGCGGGAAGGAAGGGACCCCACGACGTATAATAATAATGGGGACAGAGCAAAAGGCTCTCAAAATTAGAAAACCACACAAAAGGGGAAATTCATGCTGCTGTGATGGGTTCCGAACGGGAATGGCACCAACAGCTGGCGTGAGAACTAATCGTCGGCAATATGCGCCAATACGGCAGAGGTCAAAAATGCGATGCGCACGAAAGGGCGCCGATTTGGGACGCTTCCCAAATCGAGTGGCATGGAGGAGCTCAGGAATGCCAGGGGGCAAGCGCGAGCTCGGGGCGCATCTTAATTGGAGCGTGAAGCCGGCTGGAATGAGGCTCGATAGGAGTCGAGTGATGACGGGAAGGGGAAACCCTGAATCTATCCCACCAGGCTGCGAGTCACTGAATGAAGGCAACATGCTACGGTTTAAGTGCTCGCTATGGCACATTAAGTGACGTGAGCAAGGCACCGTACCAGGCATATGATGGCTGATAGAATGGTGTTTTTCCCAACAGGTCTATTTGTCATAGGCTTCAACACACTGCAATAAAGCACATGCTTATGGCATGTGTGACTTGCACATCTATGAAGGCACCATTAATGCTAAAAGTTACATACAGATTTTGAAACAAAATATGCTGCCATCCATTTGCTGTCCAAATGTGAGTGTGAATTTCCTAAACAAAGAAAAAGATGGGAAATATGATTGTATCATCCAGAAGAACAAGCAGTTCAGGAAGTACCCCAAGACCTCATTAACAACAGAGAACAAAGGTAAAAATACAAAATAGACATGAAATAACATCACTGTGAGCTAACATAAATCTGGCAAGCTGGTGAGGTCTGGACTAAAAAGCCGGCTTTATTTACACAGGTAATGGAAGACGATCAGGGGCATGGGTAATTAGGAGGTAGCAAAGCTAGGTGGAATCGTGGGTGATGTGGTAGACAAACGATCTCTAAGGAAGCAATCACAAAGAGCTGCATGGCTCCTTTAGAAAATGTAGAAAACACAAACAATAGCGAGAATGGAGAGAGAGAGAGAAAAGGAATGCAAATCAAAAGAGCATTGGGTTAAATATAAAAATCATTGGGAAAAGAACAAAAACTTGTTTCATATATGCGACGATCCTGGGAGCAACTGGAACTTGCTAGCAGGAAAGAAAGCTCCTTGTTAGAATTATAGCAAGCTCTGCCCTCAAAATGCAACATGAGCTTGCTACAAAGTACTTAAAAGTTATATCAGGCAAGCAATAAACATCGACACAAAAAGGAAAAGTTCCCCAGCTTTCAAACCAGCTAACTGATTCTAGCATTGTGGCATTAGGAAACAACATATAGGTGCACGCTAATAGCCTTATCTGGCTGATATTAATGTGTCACTTGTGCCTAACTTGACTTTGGATGAGGTCTACGTATTACTGAAATAGAAGTCTTCCCATCTGAGCACAGTGACAGGGGTCAAACATTAGGTTTTCTTATATGCAAATGATCTCTTGCTTTATCTATCGACCCAGTCAGGACAATCTCTCATATGTTAGAAACACAAGGAAGTGGGAGGTTTTTCTGGGTATAAGCTTAATACAGCAAAAAGTGAGTTCTTCCTTATCAATGAAACAGCGAAAGTAATCTCTCCCTTCAATGTACCATTTACCTTATTCCCTGAGTATTTCCCTGATTTAAGTATTTGAGAATCAACATTTTACAGACTATGACCTCACTTTTTGATAAAAACTTGCAAGAGTGGATAAACTACATAGTTCATTAGCCAGGAGGATACAAAGCATAAAGTTATACATAATTGCATGCTTTTTGTACTTATTCCAGTCTCTTCCTCTACTTATATTTAAGTCATTTTTATTAATATAAATGAAATACTCTCATCATTTGGGGCAACAAACCAGTTAGGCTCAGAAGAGGTCAATGGTCAAAAGACCAGAGGTCAAAGAGAGTCGATGGGGGTTTGGGATAACCTCAATTACAACACTATTACTGGGCATGTAACATGCACAAAATTATGTTCTGGGCTTTATGCTCCAAAGCTCAATGGTGTCAACTGGAATCATTCCTAATTGAGAACTCTGATGTTTTGTCCTGGAAAATAAGAAACCAAAACTGTTTACAGACAACTGTTGCCATAGCCACTTTAAAAGCATGGCAAAAGATTAAATGTCATCTTTATTGGGAAACACTTCCCCCTCAGCAAATGGGTTATTCGAAACCAGCCCAGACAGATGGTAGGTTTACCGTCTGGGACTGACACGACTGGGGAACAATTAGAGATTTTTCTACACATGGAATCTTTTTTAGTTTTCATGAGCTTCACTTTAATTTTTCCTTCAGCTTCTTGACCACTTTGTAAAATCAAACACATTAACATTTCCCACCCCTCCCCCTCCCTCTGGAATTGATCTTCTCCATCCTTTTACTTAACAGTTTAAATGCCACATATATTTTCCATATGACTTGCTGGCACCATATTGTCCTCCTGCCTTGGCCAAGATTATGACAGACTGGGAGTCAGAATTGGACATTTCACTATGTGAAGTCTGGTTGTCCGCTGCACTAAGAGGGACCATCCAGTGCAAAATTTTAGATAATACAATCAAATATACAATTTTAAGCAAAACATGCTTCCTCTTTCCTTTTTGTTACTATGAAGGCCAATTAAAATGAGATATTTGGTCACTCATTTTAGCACTGGGTTTAATATTTGCATTAAGGCTTTGACAATTACATCATGGCTCTGGTGTAACTATGTATGTGGCGCATTACATATCTATTAATTTATATGCGATTTAATCCATTATATACATAAGTGCATTATTATCATTCATTTACTCAAATGGAGATGATTAAACAAAAAAATAATAATAAATTCTGTTACTACAATAAAATAACAAACTAAAACTTAAACATTTTTTTTGCTTGTGCAATTCAATTCAATTCATATTTATTTATATAGCGCTTATTACAATAGAGCATTGTCTCAAAGCAGCTTTACAATATCATATTATCTTAAAAGGCCAATCCCAAGTTGAGCAAGCCTAGGGCAACAGTGGAAAGGAAAAACTCCCTGAAAGTGGTAGGAAGAAACCCTGGGAGGACCGAGACTCAACAGGGGACCCAACCTCCATGGGTGGCCTAGATGTTAATTAAATAAATACTTAATATAGTATATTATAGCAAAATTAGGTATATAATCTAAATCAATAACACATTAGTAATAAAATAAATACACCAAATTCTAAAACAAAATAGATTATAAAATGAGTCCTCAGTGGAAAATTCTTGGAAGCACATTGTCACCTAATGTCCAAACGATGGATGGAGTTACTGAACTCTAGTGGGACTGATTTCTGTTGATGGAGACCAGTAGAGTGATGCTGTGCTGGAAGAACATCTAAGTGTGTGGTGCTGGAACTGGTACCGGAACATCAGCTCTGAGAGAATAGAGAAAATGTAGTTAGGAGCACAGGGTGTATTATCCATTACTGATGCCATGTGCAGCATGAAAACTCCGGCAGCACTAACTATAGCAGCATAACTAAAGGGAGAGAACCAGAAGTTAACACAGTCAAGAGGCAAGAGCCGACCTAAGCCATGCGTCATAGTCTAAATCTAAATAAAAGCCTGAGTAAATAAGAATGTTTTTAGCCTAGACTTAAAAATTAGGAGAGTGTCTAAATCTCTAACTAAAGTGGGAAGTTAATTACATAGCTGGGGGGCCAAGTATGAGAAAGCTTTCCCCCCTGCAGTGACTTTTTTAATTCTAGGTACTGAAAGAAGTCCTGCTTCCTGTGAGCAAATTAGACAAGCTGGATTGTAAGATTTTACTAAGAGTTCACTAAGATAATGTGGGGCCAGACCATGTAGAGCTTTATATGTTACAAGAAGTATTTTATAATGAATTCAAAATGTAACTGGTAATCAGTGTAGCGACAACAGAACAGGACTGATATGATCAAATTTTTTAGTTCTAGTTAGTACTTGAGCTGCTGCATTCTGCACTAGTTGAAGTTTATTTTGCGATTTACTTGAACATCCTACAAGTAAAGCATTACAGTAATCCAATCTCGAGGTTATAAATGCATTAACTAGTTTCTCAGCATCTTGAAAGGAAAGGATATTTCTAAGTTATGTTATGCAACTGAAAGAAAGCAATTCGTGTGATTTTGTTAATGTGAACGTCAAGGGAGAGATCTGAATAAAACGTGACACCTAAGTTTTTTATAGTTGGACTGAGCGTTACTGAACAGCCGTCCAGGTTTAGAATAGATGCAGCCAACTGGTCTTTCACAGTCTTGGGGCCAACTAACAAAACCTCAGTTTTATCTGAGTTAAGCAAAAGGAAATTAAACGACATCGAATTTTGTACTTAACACAGTTCTCTGTTTTACTGATTGTAAATCTGCCATTTGGATCAGCTGATATGTACAGCTGTGTATCATCTGCATAGCAGTGAAAACTAACACCATGCTTACGAATAACTGAGCCTAAAGGTAGCATGTACAGGGAGAATAACAGTGGGCCAAGCAGATACCTCTGAGGGACACCGTACTTTACTTTAGAGAGCTTAGAGCATTGATTATTTAAAAAACAAACTGGTAGATAGTAGATAGTCGGGCAGATAGGATTTAGACCAGGAACGTGCCAGTCCCTTAATACCTATAGTGTTTTCTAGCCTATTCAGTAATATATCATGATCTATTGTGTCAATTGCTGCACTTAAATCTAATAGGACATTAAGTACCCTAATTAATGCTGTTTCAATACTATGATGAGGCCTTAATCTTGACTGAAATGTTTCATTGATAAGCAATCAGTGTGACTAAAAATTACTTCAAAAAACAAGAACTCTAAATACCCTGTCTAGGTCTTATCTACTTATTTCACTTATATAATCACTCCCTTAGTGAACATATAAAACATCCGATATACAAATGTGATGCTGACCTAAGATCTAGATGGAACACAATGCAGATATACAGTAGATTGATAGCTGGATAGGGTAGCAGCATTGGATCAATACTCATCTGCACTTGTAAAGAAACAAAGAGGAAACAGGGCGGAAATGTAAATGTGGCAGATGGGAGCACTGGTGTTTGTTTAAATCAATTTGTCCTGGGGGTTTGCAGATGCTGCCAGTCAATTGTGTTTTTTCTGTCTCTCTGGTAGTGCTATGTATAAGTGTATACTGTGTGTATATACTGTATGCTCAGTTTTTTCTCTAGATGAATACTAGCACAGAGGAAGCTTATGGTCATTAAAATTCCATCAACCAAATTGGTACAGTTTCAGAGGGTTACAGTGCCTATTTTTAGTGTGTGATTGCCCTCTTGGTTGACTAATAGTTTTTTTCTGCAGCAACAACAACAAAAACACAGATTACTTTGCCTTATGCCTTAAAAAAGTCAATTTAGCATAACCCACCCACAAAAACATATCATCACCTGATTGGCCAATGGACTGGAGAAGAACAATCTGGCTGCTTCTCTGTTTCTAACAGAGAAAAAGATGCTTATCCATTTAAAAATCATAAAAACTAATAGTTTTATGCATGTGTTGATGTAGACATCAGTTATATTACTTTTGAGTAAATTAGACACAGTTTGTACTGTAAACATTTATCTTTAGTCAATTTGGGACTTAAAATTGATAAAAGAATAGCTTACTCATTGCTACTTGTAGAATAGGAAATGCTATTGTGATTTTGTTTGTTTATTTCAGTAGGCTAATCAAGAACACAGCAATAAAACTTTAAAAGCTAATCCAAGCTTATTCATGTATTTAAGGCAATACCATTTACACTATAGTTTGTAGATTGCCCGTTTATGTAGGGGTTGTCTTTTTGTTTATATACAACCCCAAATCAGAAAAAGCTGGGAAAATACAACTTTTATTTTCTTACAGATAATATTATGTTTATAAGAGATATTTCATGTTTCATTTATTGTCTGGTTAACTTCATAGTGGCCCCATAAACGTTGTGGAAAACGTATTTTACGATTCTGTGATTGCAGCATTCATGCAGAAAAGTACACTGAGATTTTAGAGTAACATATGCTGCCTTTAAAATGTCATCTTTTTTAAGGGATGTCCACACTTTTTTCACACACTCCACACATTGCAAGGCATGGCTGTGGAAAAGTGGGTACCAAAACGGTCTTTCGGTAGTCCTGACCTGTCCCACAAAGATGCCCCATACCATGGCTCATCAATAACACCTTGAACACTAAATCACTTGGTATCTGTTACGAGGCTTACCTCGGACACCCGGCGTGCTCGCGACATTTTCCAGTAACCTTTACAGAGCGTCTGATGTCGTTTATATCCGGTGTTCAGTTTTACGACGTGATATCAAACACCTGGGGGATCTACTATAACAGAACGACCCCCAGCGTTGTCCGGTGCCACGTCGTCATACAACGAACATACAGTGAAAATGCTTTGCTGTCCCAACTTTTTTTTAAATGTGTCAGCACTGCAATGCATGAATGGTTGTTTAGTAACAAATGAAATGAGGTTGACCAAACAAAACATAAGATATCACAGGTTTATTATATCTGCAACTGCTTTAAAGATAATGTTAAAACACTGTGTGCTTTTTAATATATACATTTTCCATACTGTTCCATTTTTTCTGATTTGGGTTTGTATTTATTTGTTTATTTATTAATTTTGGGCAAAGGCTAAACTGGAGAACTTTGTCTTATGTTAGTAAGACAGTATCTCTGTGCAATTATTTTTCTTCAGATGCCAGTGATTTTACTTGAGTAGCATTCTTCTGTTAAAGTTTTGGGTGCTGTCCAGCGTGTCTCTAACTGTCCATGGTGCTGATCCTGCACAAACAGACCACTATGTATTGTGAGAACAACCCTCACACTGTGGTTTTATCATGGTCTGGTTTTATCATGCCTCCCAATATTTCATACAGTGATTCTAAAATATCTTCCCACTTTCGCTGATAAGGGTTGCAGTTTGATTCCAAAGTGCTTCGTAGTATTTTTAGCCTAAACTCAGTAGACAATGCTATGAAAACAGTAACTAGGTCATGGTTGTTGCGCATTTGTATTCTAAAATCCATACTGGTTGGAACATGTGTATAAACCTGAACATTTGTAGAAACCTGAAGAACCCTTGCCTTCAGCACAAAGCCTTTTTTTTACACAAGATTAATGTGAAATTAAATAAATCTATCTGTCTGGCAATAACAATAATGTAGGCTAATACCTGCAATGCATATTAATTTCCATATGTTTATTTACACAGATAATTAGTTGTACATTCACTCATTTTGGTTTAGTTTAACTCAGCTTCACGTGAAGCCAGAACACAAGACGTAAAGTATGGTCAACTTTACACAGATTGCCAAACCAACCAAGGGTACGCTCTCTTTCTCTCTCTCTCTCTCTCTCTCTCTCTCTCTCTCTCTCTCTCTCTCTCACACACACACACACACACACAC